>JAXRKP010002533.1:12500-37500 GCA_037039925.1 Doris montereyensis | reverse complement strand
TCTTCTCTTTCATTGCATTCTCGGCGTGTCGTCACCCCCCCCCCTCTTCCCTTTTCACCCCTTCCTAGTCCTAAACACACACACACACACTCACACACACATATGCATTCCCCGACGCACAAATAAAAAAGCATACACGCACACGCGCGCGCCAACACACGAAGAAACTCGAATATCTTCAATCAAATAAATACACAAACACACGAACACACTGAAAATACAAAAACCCGACATCAAAACCCACTTTAGGAAAATTATCTTACAACAAACTACAGTGTTCTATTATCTCATCTTAGCGTTAGAGACAAGATAAGATTGCCATTACGTAAAGAAACAACCGAGTGACAAAGAAAAGAACGGGAAAAGGAAACCCCCAACAAAACATGTCAACCAGTACATTGGTAAAAGAAAAAAATGATCATAAACATACGCCATGGGGAGATACTGGCTACACAAGTTGTGTATTGAAGAGGAAGGCGAAAATAGTGAAACTCTAAACCAGGCGTTCCCGAACTGGCGGGCAAGGGGGTGTGTGAATCCATCCCAAGTTTGCGTGAGACGTTTCTGAAAGACAAAACTAGAGTACATTTTTGTCGAGTTTAAATCTGATCTTCAACCCATTGCGACACGATTATAAACACTTTTTTTGGGGACTTAACGGACTGTCCTGTCATACTTGCATCCCAGTCAACATTTTATTTTTATGATATATTGTTCATCTGTTGTTATCATTACAATATTACACAATGCACCTGCTATGCCACGAAGAAATGTTTACTGTTATGCGTATTATCTTGATATGTCACGAAAAACTGTTTACTGTTATGCGTATTATCTTGATATGTCACGAAAAACTGTTTACTGTTATGCGTATTATCTTGATATGTCACGAAAAACTGTTTACTGTTATGCGTATTATCTTGATATGTCACGAAGAACTGTTTACTGTTATGCGTATTATAATTCATGTATATGTATAATTCGAGTCCAGATCGTGTCTCGAAAAGTTGGGGGTCCGTGGAGACCTCTGACATCCACAGGGGGTTCGTGGGGGGGGAGGAGGGGTGGGTATAAAAGCAGGGAATCGCTTCTCTAAACATAGTACAACATTAAAGTTCCCATATATTAAAACAAATAAAAGTAAATAAATCATGCAAAATTTGTATAGCGCCCCTATCAACGAGGGACATGCTCAGTTGCGTTTTACAAAAGCACAGACGTATATAATAAAAGGGCTTACTTAATGTCTTAAATAATATAACCAGTATTTACGATTAATATAAAATCATGAGATCTACATACATAAAGAATGTTACAACTAAAATGAACAGTACCTGAATGACGATATGTGCTAATTACAAAATGGCCCTATATATATATATATATATATATATATATATATATATATATATATATATATATATATATATATATATATATATATATATATATATATATATATACACACACACACACACACACACACAAAAAAACAACACACACACACACACACAAATTGCATGTGTCAACCCTCACACCCCATAATACGTTTAAATATCAGGTTTAGAAGTCTCCGTATAGTTATCGAAGTATCAAAACTAAGAAATGTAAGAATAATTATATTGTATACATCACAAGGTTAAAGATACCATACATCACTAAAACACCAAACCCTTAACATAGGTTTTAGAAAATGCCAAGAAGTTAATTGTTATGTGAGTTGAAAGTGGAGAGGAACAACTCTGTTTTAAGGAGGATTGGCGAGTCTGGGACCAAAATGTAACCTTTCTGTTCTTTGCATCTTCGGGTAAAACGATCATTTATCTACAAGTACATGGCGATGTTTGCTTCATGTTATTTTATTTTCATTTCTCGAAATGTAGTTTTTCACACTTACATTATATCTCCTCGTTATTTACAGACCAATTTGTATTATATTTGGCAGACAGTTTCAGTTGTCAATGTTAATAGAATGACCTCGGTTGTTTTTTTTATATCATGTAAACTTTTTGAGAAAATATTTTGTTTCGATAAATATTCTTCTTTCTCTTTCTTTATCAGTTCCCATACGACCTTCCGGTGTATGGGTTCAGATGTCCGAGATAATCTTTCTCCAGGCTGCTCTGTCCTGGCATTTTCTGTTTCCTTCGAAAAAAGTTAAATTTCTTTGCTTTAATGCCTCTTTTATATCTTCACACATTCTCTGACGTCTGCATTTTGGTCTTTTACATTGGGCTTTACTACTGTATACTTATTTAGCTATTTTATTATCATTCATTCTGTTTGCATGTCCAAACCATCTCAGTTGTTTCATTTTTGTCTTAGTTTTTATACCATCTGCTTTGGTTTGATCTCTTATTGTTGTTTGTTTTCTGATTTTGTCTCATTCAGTTTTCCCTACTACTCTTCTTAGATATTTTATTTCAGCTGCTTGTACTCTACTGTATTCCCTACAGTCTAAGGTCCAGCTTTCATGCCATACAGGACAATAAATTGTGTTGTATACTGCCATTTTGGTTTTTATTGACAATTCTTGTTTACCAATAAATGCCTTTCCTAGATGGTTCTATGTTGTTATTGCCTCTTGGATTCTCTGGCTGATTTCTTCTCTTGGCTTTCCATCTCAGTTAATCATTACTCCTAGGTAATTGTAGCTTTGAACTGGTTCTAACTTTTTCCTAGCCAATTTAAGGTTTTGTGTTTAAGCTTTTCTAGCTACTAGCAATAGTTTGGTTTTCTTTGCATTCACTCTCATTCTTCTTTATTTAGTTCATTATTCACCATGTTGATATTCGACTGAAGGTCACTTTCTGATTTTCCAAACAGAACTAAATCATCAGCAAATGAAAGCATTGATACATTTACTGGTCAAAGTTCCTACATATCTACATTCAATTTCTTCATTTTTGAGGATGCCTTTGCGACTGAAGCCATAAATGTAATAAACAAAAGAGGATTTAGGTACAACCCTGTCTTACTCCTATTTCTACATCAAATTCTTCGGATACATTTCCAGCTACATTCACTGCACATGTTGGTTCATTGTAAAAGAACTTTTAATGGCTTGTATTAAATTTTGCTCTACAGCAACTTCTTCTTTAAGGAATGCCATAGTTCGGCACTTCTTAGAGTGTCAAATGCCTTTTCTAAGTCACTAAAACACAGGTGCAAGTCAAAGTTTCTTTCAATGAATTTTTCTAATTGTAAATATGTTATCTTGTACACTAAATCCACTCTGATATTGTTCAATCTGATCCTATACTCTCTTCCTTAGTCTCATTTCCGGTATCCTGGCTTTTGCTGGTACACTCAGTAATGATATCCCTCTATAGTTTGAGCATTCCATAGTTGTTCCTTGCTTGTGTATTGGTACTACCGTTCCTTTTTCCAGTCGTCTGGCACCTGTTTGGACTTCCATGGTTGTTGGCATATTGCATGTAATAGTTTGTCTGCCTCTCTCCCTTGGTTTTTAATCATTTCTGGATAAACTTGATCTGCTCCTAGGGCCTTTCCTTATTTCGCTTTCTTTATAACTGTTTGAATTTTTTCCATTGAGATGTCTACATCTTCAGCTGTCTCCTCTGGATTACTTGTTACTGTTACAAATTCGTCTGCATTCCTTGTTTCATATGTTCTGAAGGGATTATGTAATTGTTGACAATATTTTCTACTTGTTTCCATGATTTCGTTGTCCTCTTTCCTTATTTCCCTTTTGGCGTTCTTAATCTGTCGTATTGGACATGCTTTAGTCTTTCTTATGCTGTTCATGGCTCTCCAGAACAGCTTTTGATATCCTTGATAGCATTTTTGAAGTCTTTCTACAAACGCTTTCTATTGTTCCTGTTTTACTTTCCTCACTTCCTCTTTGGCGATACTTCTTTTACTCACATAATCTATCTTATCATGTGGCCTATTTGTTTGCAAGTATTTTTTCCAAGCGTCCCTCTTTCCTTGATCTTAGTCTTGACATTCTCATTCCACTAGGCTGTTCTTTTACTATATCCCTTAATTTGTTTCCTGCCACAGACCTCTTCAGTACAGCTGAGTGTTTCTTTATACATTTGCAACTTTTCTTCTATTGTGCTATCATTCAGATCCATCTGCCTTTCACTGATAAATCTTTTTATCCTAGATTGGTATATCTGTTTTACTATTGGTTTATGTAGTTCCTCTATTTTGAATTCAGTAGCTTTCTTTTCTTTCCTTTTCTGTTTGTATCCTTCAGTGAGTAATCTCATTTTCGCTATCACTACGTGATGACCACTTAATATTTCAGCTCCTATGTTTATGCTTGCATCCAATGTACTGTAAAAAAACGGAGCTGCTAACTTTTATATAATCTATGATTGACTTTTCACATCTGTCTTCATTTTCTTTCTTTCTTTATCAGTTCCCATTCTACCTTTCGGTGTATGGGTTGACATGCCCTAGATGATCTTTCTCCAGGATGCTCTGTCCTGGCATTTTCTGTTTCCTTCCAAAAAAGTTAAATTTCTGTGTTTCAATGCATCTTTTATATCTTCTTCCCCGTTCTCCGAGGTCTGCCTTTTGGTCTTTTACCTTGGGCTTTAACTCTGTATACTGATTCAGCTATTCTATTGTCATTCATTCTGTTTACATGCCCAAACCATCTCAATTGATTTGTTTCTATCTTAGTTTTTATGCCATCTGCTTTCGTTTGATCTCTTATTGTTGTGTTTCTCATGTTGTCTCTTTTAGTTTTTCCTACTTCTCTCCTTAGATATTTTATTTTAGCTGCCTGTACTCTACTGTATCCTCTACTGTCTAAAGTCCAAGTTTCGCTGCCATAGAGGAGAATAGGACAATGGACTGTATTGTATACTGCCATTTTGGTTTTTGTTAACACTTCTTGCTTACCTACAAATACCTTTCCTAGATGGTAATATATTGCACTTGCCTTTTTAATTCTCTGGCTGATTTCTCCTCTTAGTTTTCCCTCTGAGTTAATTATTACTCCTAGGTAATTGTAGCTTTGAACTTGTTCTAAATACTCCCTGCCCAATTTAAGATTTTGTGTTTTAGCTTCCCTAGTTACAAGCATTGTTTTGGTTTTCTTTGCATTTACTCTCATTCCTCTTTTATTTAGTTCATTGTTCATAATGTTGATATTCGATTGAAGGTCACTTTCTGATTTTCCAAACAGAACTAACTCATCGGCAAATGATAGCATTGATACATTTACTGGTCAAAATTCCTACATACTTACATTCGTTGTCTTCATGTTTGAGGATGCCTTTGCGACTGAATCCATAAAGTGATAAACAAAAGAGGACTTAGGTTACAACCCTGTGTTACTCCTATAGCTACATCAAATGCGTCAGATACATTTCAGCTACTCTCACTGCACATGTTGGTTTATTGTAAAAACTTTTAATGGCTTCTATTAAATTTTGCGCTACATTGTGTTCTTTTAAGGAATGCCATAGTTCATCCCTCCTCACAGTGTCAAGTGCCTTTTCTAAGTAAATAAAACACAGGTGCAAGTTAATGTTTCTCTCAAGGAATTTTTCTATTATTTGTCTAATTATACATATGTGGTCTTGTACACTTCTTCCTGGTCTAAATCCACTCTGATGTTCTTCAATCTGATCCTCTACTCTTTTCCTTAGTCTCATTTCCAACTTTCTAGTAGCTTTTTATGCCTTTTATGCACTAGGAGGCCTACTCCTGCTCTAGCTCTATCTTTGATATCTACTCCTGAAGAAATTAAAATATGATTCGGTCCTACATTTTCTATTCCTTGTCCTTTTTTCTTTCTTTCTGTAATGGCCAAAATATCTACTTTTTCTATTTCTTCAACTAATTCTAACTTTTTTCTATTTATTGCCCTAACGTTCCATATTCCAAAAATCACAGTCCGTGTTCGTTTCCAAGTTCGTATTCCAAAGATCAAACCGGTTATATTTCTTTTGCTTCTCTGAATCAGGTTGTTTTGGATAAGTAGGATTAGCCCACTGTACCCTAGGTAGATGGTTGGGCTGCCACCTTGAGGCCCCGTACCAGGCATTGTTATTTTCTGTCAGGGTTAACTCTCTTAGCCTTAAATCATTCAAGACCAGCCTGCAAGGCAGCAGGTTGTTATTTTCTGTCAGGGTTAACTCCCTTAGCCTTTGGTCATTCAAGACTGGCCTGCAAGGCAGCAGGTTGTTTTCTTTCAGGGTTAAGTCCCTTAGCCTTTGGTCAACCAAGACTTGCCTGCAAGGCAACAGGCGACTCGTGGAGGGCAGGATCATCTACTCCCCGTACAGGTGCTTACCTGTCCACTGCCCGGTGCCTTCATTTACTATTGTAATTTGTGGATATCTTTATGAGTAAAAAAAAGGTGTTAGTTATTTTTATGCTATTCTTTAGTCAAAAATCTATAAGTCTCTTTCTATTTGGAGAAGTTGTTGCCTCTCCTTTACCTATTACTTCTCCTGATGTTTCGACATTGTTACCTACTCTAGCGTTTAAATCTCCTAAAACCACTAGTTCTTGTTAGGGTTTGAGATTCTATGCAGCTATTTGTAAATCGTTTTCGAAGATATCTTTTCTTCTTTAGTGGCGTCTTTGTTTGGTCCATAAGCTATTAATACTTTAATTTCTTTTCCTTTCGGTTTAATATTTATCTCTAATACTCGTGAGCTTATACATTTCCAACTTTCTAGTAGCATTTCTTGCCTTTTATGCGTTAGAGGGCCTCTCCTGCTATAGCTCTATCTTTGACATTGACATCTACTCCTGAGAAGATCAAAGTATAAATTGGCCCTAGAATTTTCATTCCTTGTTCTTTTTTCTTTGTTTCTGTAATGGCCAAAATGTCTACTTTGAATGTTTCTACTTCTTCAGCTTATTCTATCTCTTTTCCATTTATTGCCCTACTATTCCATGTTCCAAAAATCACAGTCCGTGTGCGTTTCCATATTCGTCTTCGAAAGGTCAAGCCGGGTATATCGTATTTATTTCTCTGAATCAGTTTGGTTGTGGATAAACAGGTGATTGGCCCACTGTACCTTAGGTAAATGGTGGGACTGCCACATTGAGGGCCCCTACCGGGCCTTGTTATTTGCTGTCAGGGTTAACTCCCTTAACCTTTGATCACCCAAGACCAGCCTGCAAGGCAGTAGGTTGTTATTTTCTGTCAGGGTTATTTCTTTTAGCCTTTGGTTAACCAAGACCGACCTGCAAGGAAACGAGTTGTTTTCTGTCAGGGTTAACTCACTAGCCTCTGGTCAGCCAAACCCGCCTGCAAGGCAGCAGGAGACTCGTGGACGGCGGGATCGCCTAATTCCCGTACAGGTGCTTACCTGTCCACTGCCCGGAAGATGTATATTATTTTCAAAAATTCATAAAACAAAAACTATCCAAAATATTTAAAATGCTGACGTCACTCTTTAGATATTGAATGGAAAAAAAAACGATCTGCACATGTTTTGAGTGATTTTATTCATAACTAATTGTAGAGATAGATTTTGAAAAATTGGACCACAATCCAAGAAGGCGGCCGTCTCCATGGCAACCAAAGACGCCACAAACTTATCAATGATATAGGATGACTATATTTGGACATTTACTCATATGTATACTAAAAGCAAAAACCCAAATTCAAAAGCAAATGAAATCACTTCAGGAGACGCCCCCTCCCTCCCCCCACCCACATAAGTGCAAAGACTGTGCTGATCTAAGAGAACGATCAGGGTGGTGAACTTTAAGGAGAAATTTTAGATAGTCGGTGCAGTGTCATGAATGCAGTTGAATGCGAGGCATGCTATCTTATATACGAGATGCCAATGTAGAGAGCACAAAACGGGAGTGATCAGTTCGGATTTTTGGTCTTAGTTACAAGTCTTCCTGCTATAGAGAAGAGAGTTACAGTAATCAAGACGACTTCTGACAAGCATTTTACACGTTTCTTTTCGTCTAACAAATTTCGAATACAGGAGATGCTTTTAACGACAAAACGATATATACCGTTAGTTGTAAAACATAAATTAAATACTGAAGTCCCATTTAGACGTTTTGAGAAAAGCAAGAAAAACTTCCAAAACTTTCACTCGCAAAGATCTTGACTATAACTTCATTTTCATCACCATTACCTTTTCACCTTATACCAGGGTATAGACCACGAAGAAAAGACTTCCGCGTATTCCTTTCTCAGGAAATTCTTGATAGGTTCCTCCACAAAGATTCTTCAAGTTATCCTCCACTAGCCTTCTGCAGGTTAATCGTGGCCTACCCCTAATCCTCTGCCCCTGTGATTTCCACTGAAGGGCATGTCTTGTAGCATTTCTCTCAGGTTTTCTGTGGGTGTGTCCTATCCATCTTCATCTCTGCTGTATTATTTCTTCTGCTATTGGTGTCTGCGCTGTTTTCCTCATAGTGTTTCATTTCGAAGTTTATTTGACCACTGAATCCGTAGTATTTCCTAAGGCAAATGTTGACAAATCTCTGAAGTTTCCTGCTCCAGATCTTAGAGAGGCTCCATATCTTACGCCCTTATAACAGTACCAACTTGACATTAGAGTTTAAAAGTCTAATCTTTGTTTTAGTTGTGATGGTGCGGTCCTTCCAGATGTTCCTGAATGCTGTTCTTGATTTTCCTATTCTTTTCTTGATATCTGCTGTTGTTCCCCCTACATTATCTCTACCCTGCTAGGATAGGTAAAAGTGTCCACGACTTCCAGAGGCTTACTGTTTATAGTGATTGGTTCAGAGCTTGCTGTTTTTATTTTAAGTATCTTTGATTTTTCGAGATGTATTCTGAGGCCAATAGAATTGATGATTCTGAAAAACTTGTCATTGTCGCGCCATGTTAATTGACTCGTGGGTTTTTCCCGACGTTCTTACTGTCATTGCGAGGGTTTTACCCTAGACGTCTAGGTTTACACAACGGCTGTCAAGCATTAACTACAGGGACTAAGCGGTTATCAATGTGGGGTAGCATTTTAGTGCGTATATGTCACCCTGAGAGGAAATTTACTTGCCATGGATGGAAGATTTGTATGACAGTGCCGTAGCGACATGTACGTGCACCTCTTAATGTGATATGCGCATCAATCGTCTTTGGACATTGGGAAATTTTCAGTAGACACAGGGGGGAATATCACTTGCGCCAGCCAATTAAGACGGCATGAAAGTCAACCACATAAATACGGGAAGTTGCATGTTAGAATTTGTTTTTCCAACTGGGAATCCGTGCGAGTAAGAACGTTAAAACTAAGCGAATACTCGCATGTAAAAGATATTGATTTTGCGTACTAGCTTATATTGAGGACCGTTCCAAAGTCTAGCAAACTGATAGTAGGCGATACGTGTGTTATTATTTTTTATAAATTACGCGGAGTTATAAAAGAATATTGCTACCGACGTAATTTGAGTGCAGCTATCTTTTTTTTTTTTTGAGTCCCAACAAAGGGGGCAATAGAAGAGCTGTAGTGTATTTACTGTGCAATTCGGGGATTGACAGTAGTATTCGTGAAGTTATCATACTTCAAACTTATTGTTTTATTATGCGCCCTTACGTGGTCGCAACGAACAGTGAGACGGTATTACACTAGTGGTGTTTTAACGAACAGTGAGACGGTATTACACTACAATTAGTGGTGTTTTCATTGGGAGCAGACCCAAAGTGCCTGAGACGTGATGTGAGTTACAAGTCGTACGTTTTATCTACTAGATCTAGTACGTGTGTCAAGACAAGAGTGACGGAATCACTATAAAGGATAGTGTGGACAGAGAGAACAGTAACCAGATATTGTTGTTTTAAAGTTGATAGACATACGTACTTCAAGAACAGTGAATAGTTTCTCCTTACGAGTTTTTGGAACAATTGGTTTACCTTTTTGCAAGAAAGTGACATTTGAGACTGAAGTAGTGGTATTTATTTAGAAATTCAAGACTCTAATAGTGTTTTAATCAGTTTGCTTGTCGTTAGTTTGTTCTTGATTTGTTATGACTATGTTGTAATTACCTAATTCACATATTACGGCATGTCCAGTTAAGACCCTGAGTTACTACTTTTTCTTTGGTGTTTGTTTGTAAAGGTTGAAACCAAATTCTTAAGAAAGAGTGTTCTCCTTTCTGAAGTAATGCCTATGAATTCCCTATTATACAAACACTCCTATTGAATTACCTTTATTTTTTCCCCGCAAATTTATTCCTGAATAAGTTACCCCATTTCCACGATACATTTATTCCTTCCCTATTAACTTTAAACTCCAAGTTGTATCCCAAAACAATCAATAGTATTTTACATATTCTTTTGATTGCAGTGGGTGTATTTATTTACCTTTTTATTAGTCCTTTCTTGTGTTCTTTCATTGATTAATTCATGAATTGATGTAGTGATTGATTCATTCGTTGATTCATTTAAGTAAATCATTATCCATAATAATTATGATTACATGTCTATACATATCTGTCATTTCCCGTCATTAAAGTCGTCTGTATGTTATTAAGTCAAGTACTGACTTCATGGTTCTTGCATTGTTGAGAGAGCTTGTGGAAGGAATTTCTTTACTCGCCTTTTATTTAGATATATCATTACAGAGTGAGGAGGTCTGACAAGTGTCGTCCTTTAGTTACCCTGTGACAGTCATTTCACTCTGCATCTGCTGGTGGTTGTGTCATAGTAGTGCCAGGTCGTCTGCAACGTCAAGGTCCATAGTGTCCACTGAATGACATTTCTTCTTCCTGCTGTTGTTTCTTTCATAAGCCTATCAATTGCCAGAATAAAGAGAAATGGGGATAGTAGGCAACCTTGTTTTACACATGTTTTTATCTCCGAGCTGTCTGTAAGTTGTCCATCATGTAAAATCCTGCAATTTGTGCCATTGTACATCTTTTTAGTTATGTTGACTATTTTCGGGGTATACTATAGCGCCTCATGATTTTCCATGAGGTGGCTTTATCAACACTGTCAAATGCCTTTTCATAATTAACACAGTTTATTATCAATGATGAGTTTCATTCAACACACTGTTCAATGATGATTCTTAAGGTTGCAATCTAATCTTTACAAGAGCGATTTTCCGGAAGCCTGCCTGCTGGTTTCTGAGGTGTTCATCTGTGGCATCCTTGATTCTTTCTAATAAAACTCTGTAAAAAACCCACTTTACTTGGTATTTAGAGGACAGTTTTCCTCTGTGTAATTATGGAGTTGCTAAGATCCCCTTTCTTCGGAAATTTTACGAGATGTCCTTCTTTCCAATCTGTTGGAAACTGCTTTTCATTCCACACCTTTTCCAACAATCCTTGTAAAATATTGACCGTTGTAGGTATATCTGTCTTCAATGCCTCTGGTGGTATAGAACCTAGGCCTGCTGCCTTGTTTTGAGTGTAGTTTAGCTATATCCTTTGCAATCTCTTCTCGTGTTGGTCCAGAGCTGATATAGAGATGTCTTTTTGCAGGCATGGTGTCTGGCGGGTTTTGCGGGGGGCGGGGGTGAGGTGGGGAGAGTCTGTTCAAATTGTTCCACCCATCGTCTTTTCTGTGCTTCCTTGTCAAAAATTGGGTTGCCATTGATATCCTCCACTGGTGCAGTTGTTGGTTGGCCTTTACCTGCTAATAGATTTGCCCACTTTGTGCTGCTTTTTCGGCTCTGTCTGCAAGTTACGTGACAATCCTGTCCTTGTCCATCTTGGTACTTTTCTTTACCTGGGTAGGTGCCACGGCATATTCCTTTCTAGCTTTATCCTTTTCTATCCTTGTCCTGCCGCTGTTCAATGCTTCCTTCTTCCTCTTCCTGACTGCTATTTTGTGGTGCTGTTTCGCTAATCCACTTCTTGTGTTTGTAGTCCATTCTTCCTAAAATGTCTTCACACGTCTATGTAATATTTCCTTCATTTTGTTGCAATGGGTTTCTACATCTTTCTCGATACGTTCTAGAGGTTGAAATTTGTTTTTGAGGCAGAACTGGAATTGTTCTTTCTTGTCTCTTTATAGCAGGCTGACTTGGAATCTCGGTTGCTTGAAACCATCTCTGTTTTTGTATATCCTAGGGCTTAATTTTAACACTGCCAGGAGTAGATGGTGGTCTTATCCTATATCTGCTCCTCTGAGAACTCGAACATTTTCCAATGAGCGCCTAAATTTATGAGATATACAGAAATGGTCATTTTGATTTTCTGTGTTTCCATCCGGTGATACCCACGTGGCCTTATGGATCTTCTTGTGTGGAAACATGATGCCCCCAATAACCAATCCATGGAAGGAGCACATATTTGCAAACCTTTCTCAATTGACGTTTAGCTCTTCCAGTCATTTTTTGCCCATTATTTCTTCATAACCAGTGTTGCGTGCTCCTACTTCTGCATTATCATCTCCCATCACGATATTGACATCTCTAGAGGGTAGCTTTTCTATCACTCTCTGTAACCGGTTGTAGACTTCATCCTTCTCGTCGTCACCTGCATCATTTGTCGGCGCATACTTTTGCACTATTTTGATGTTGATTCTCTTGTTTCCCGATGAAAATGATGTCATGATGATCCTTGAGCTATGAGCTCCCCATCCTCTAAGTGTTTTCTGTGCTGCTTTACTTAAGGGAGCATAGTTAGTTCGGTTGGTAGCACGCTTTCTTTTTCATGGCGATGAGTTCGATCCCATGGTGGCCAAGTTTTTTTCTCCCAATTCCTTGTATGTGTACCGGTATCGTCTTTGTTTCTATAGGGCTGTCATGTTATCTTATGTCATTACCTTCACTTTACTTAAGATGAGAGCGATTCCTTCTCGTGCAATCCTTGTTTTTTTCCCAAAATACAATGTTTTTTCTCGGTTCGGAGCGGTTTCTGTCTAAATTGTATCAAGTGGGATTCTCCGATTCCCAATATGTACAGCTTGTTCTGGGGCATCTCTTGGATAGCCTCCTGACACTAGCCTGCTTCATACAAGGTTCACACATTTCATGACGCAATCAGGAGAACATTCTTGCTTGAAGATGGAGGTTTCAATCCAGTAGCTTCCTTTCCTCTTTCGTCATTGAACATCACCCGTCCTGTAACAGAAGCTTCATTTTCCCACAAGGTGGTGCTTTCATTTCTCTGTATTCTTGTTTCTGTAATAAAGTTCTTTTACAGGTAGGGTCGTTAGGCCCACGCCAACACCCAACCTGGAGGACCAGTCGGCTCGGTGTTGGTAGCCACTACCTAATTCACCATTTAGTCGCCTCATACGACACGCTGGCATCACTTTGGGCATATTCTTGCGTTGCACCCCATTACCCACACAGGGGTGACTATACATTATTTGGTTTGAATTTGAGCTTTGTGGTTGGTTGATGTTTTATATTTAAGGATAGAGGGAAAACACATAGAGACGCCTTTATGTGGTATTGTCTCAAGAGTTTTTGAAATCTGGCTTTGGAAGTTGTGTTACACAACTGACGATATTGATATAATAAAATGTAGATAGACTATTCCACAATGTCTTGAAGAGCCTGTATCAATTATAAGCTCTGTCTAGCTGTACATCGTTCTCTGTTTCTGCATTTTGAACAGGCTATAGATTTACAGCAAGATCTAGATCAGGGGCTCCCCAACCGAGGTATATGAACCCCAGGGAGTGCTTCAGTCTATACCAGGGTGTTCATGTGACGTTTATGAAATTCAAAACCAGCACACTTTTTGTTGAAATAAAATTTGATCTTAAACCCATTGTGACCAGATAATTAACACTGTTTATTGTCATTACGGAGTTTCCTTTTCGTACTCACATACACTCATTATTTAGATATAATGTGTCCATCAGCTGTTGTCATTACACTATTACACTATGAAACACTGCCCACTGTTTGAACAGGCTATAGATTTACACTAGTAAGATCTAGATCTAGTCACCTTCGCGTAATCTTCTCGCCATCAACAGATCGATGATCAGCGAAAACATTATATCCTCTGTCCCCCTTCACGCTATCGTTTATTCTCTCACAAAGCCCTAGCGTTTCGTTGATACATGTGATTATGAATGAATCTAGATGTAGAATATAGATGTAGAATATAGATGTAGAATCTAGATGTAGAATCTAGATGTAGAATCTAGATGTAGAATATAGATGTAAAATCTAGATGTAGAATATAGATGTAGAATCTAGATGTAGAATCTAGATGTAGAATGTAGATGTATAATATAGATGTAGAATCTAGATATAGAATATAGATGTAGAATATAGATGTAAAATATAGATGAAGAATATAGATGTAAAATCTAGATGTAGAATCTAGATGTAGAATATAGATTTAGGATATAGAATCTAATTGTAGAAGTATTACTATGTTTTCACTAGCACAAATCAACCGTTTTTGTCGTGTAAAATTGTATAATCCAATTGAACGGTAGGTGTATTATTGCTTCAGAGGTCATGGGTCACAAGAGCCAAGGAGGGATTATTATGCATTGGTATTTTAATCACCACTTTTGTAACGATTTCATGAAAACTGTCCAGTTTTATGTACGTTATTTGTATCGATGCACACCTTCAAACTGTATCCTTTTTCTTTGGAACTCACGATCATGAATATTATTTAGTAGTTGTTGCCTTTGACGTCCATACATTTCTTCGGGTTGTCTCATTATAATTTAACTTGTTAAACCCTGATTATATCAAGTACGATTATTAAATCGAGTCAGTATTTGATACTGAAGTTACGCGGGTAGGAGTGAACGAAGACATTTCAACTTTTCAATTATTAAACCTGTTTAAAATGACGGCTTAGGTGAATGAAAATTCTACTGAAAGGCGGGAAAACAATGAAATTTTCCTTCATTAAATTTCATTTCTAGTAGAAAAATTCTCTTAGATCAAAACGACCTTGGGATTATTTAGAACATACCTGCAAAAGATGATTACTCTCAGTTTTCTGGTAACATAGCCTTTGACGCACAAAGAACAAGCAAATCAGAATCGTATATTACAAATATGCCATAACCCAAGTGATGTCAAGTCCGATCATTAGATCATGCCAGTACTCGATACTGAGATTACGCGGATATACGTGAACGATAATATTAGCCTTTGTTTAGAATGAGGACTTAAGTGAATGAAAAGTCTTATCAGAAATGGGAAATCAAGGAATTTTCCTCAACTAAACATAACTTCTAGTAGAAAATGTCATCAAATGAAAACGATCTTGGATCATTCAAATTTAGAACCTATATGCAAAAGGTAGTTATTCTCAGTGGCCTGCCAAAAGAGCATTTGACTCACAAAGACTGACCAATTCAAAATCTTAATATAATATTATTAGTATACTGTCCACGAAAAGT
This sequence comes from Doris montereyensis, assembly GCA_037039925.1. Classification (NCBI taxonomy): domain Eukaryota; kingdom Metazoa; phylum Mollusca; class Gastropoda; order Nudibranchia; family Dorididae; genus Doris; species Doris montereyensis. The sequence goes on along the minus strand of JAXRKP010002533.1, from coordinate 22,238 downwards.
AACGCCTATTACTTCTATGTGACTTAAAATCCTTTCTACGTCTTATCGCTGATCATTTCATAAAAGTGTTTTGTTTTGTTATGTGGGTGAGTTATTTTCAAACAATTTTTACTATAGTTCTGTTGTAGTCAATAAATCAAGGTATAACGATTATGATTTATTATACATGTACTTGCGATCTTTAATTAAGTACCACCCTTTGAACTGCCCATTGCATTCATACGTTCATTTATGCTCACGAGCTGCTGACATTCTTTAATATCCAAAGTTATGCAACGAAATGTTGTAATTGTCAATTTTTTTATCAGCCTGTACTGTCCTCAACGAATTCTTCCTCTTCTTTTTCTTCTTCGATCTCTCTGCCAACGGGTTACATCAGGTTGTGGAGTTGTTTTGCCAAGTCATATCGTAGTTCTCTCCAATGTGTGAAGCGGACACTGCTGAAGAATCTGTTCAGTGTTCTAGTGGAGCGCTCCACACTCACACTTTTCTGATTCTTCAACTTTCAGATAGCAGTACATTTGTTGATAAAGACGGTTGTGCCCAGTCCTGAGTCTAGTGAGACCTGGGACTTTCTGCCAAGTTGGTGAATTACACGGGTAAACCAATTTTAGTTTTTTTTCTCAAACTGATACACTTTAAACATGTAAATATGTAATGGCCAGTTCCAAACGTGGTGCATTATTAATTGGTATATTTACCTGATTTTGTCCTGTTTGTACCTTTAGTTTTGGGGATATGATATGCGTTACTTTTTGTAAACAGTTGCATAATATTATAGAGATATAATGCCATTAGCATCATCTAATTGAAGGGAAAATTACCGAACACTGAAACAAAAGGGAGCAGAAAAGACGAAGGTCTTGATAAGCATTTGTTTTCATTTTGTTTTGTCTCTGTACATGTATGTGTCTGTTTTGTCTCTGTGTATGTATGTGTTTGGTTTGTCTCCGTGTATGTATGTGTTTGGTTTGTCTCTGTGTATGTATGTGTTTGGTTTGTCTCTCTGTGTGTATGTGTTTGGTTTGTCTCTATGTATGTATGTGTTTGGTTTGTCTCTGTGTATGTATGTGTTTGGTTTGTCTCTGTGTGTGTATGTGTTTGGTTTGTCTCTGTGTATGTATGTGTTTGGTTTGTCTCTGTGTATGTATGTGTTTGGTTTGTCTTGTATGTATGTGTTTGGTTTGTCTCTGTGTATGTATGTGCTTGGTTTATCAAGCAGTATGTATGTGTTTGGTTTGTCTCTGTGTGTATGTATGTGTTTGGTTTGTCTCTGTGTGTATGTGTTTGGTTTGTCTCTGTGTATGTATGTGTTCGGTTTGTCTCTGTGTATGTATGTGTTTGGTTTGTCTCTGTATGTATGTGTTTGGTTTGTCTCTGTATGTATGTGTTTGGTTTGTCTCTGTGTGTATGTGTTTGGTTTGTCTCTGTCTGTATGTGTTTGGTTTGTCTCTGTGTATGTATGTGTTTGGTTTGTCTCTGTGTATTTATGTGTTTGGTTTGTCTCTGTGTATGTATGTGTTTGGTTTGTCTCTGTATGTATGTGTTTGGTTTGTCTCTGTGTATGTATGTGTTTGGTTTGTCTCTGTGTGTATGTGTTTGGTTTGTCTCTGTGTATGTATGTGTTTGGTTTGTCTCTGTGTATGTATGTGCTTGTTCATTGCAAGAGGGGAAGGGGAGACAGGTGGGTCGCGTTGGAATACTATCTATCCATCCATCTATATATACTTCTATCTATCCATCCGCCTCGCTCTCTCTCTCTCTCTCTCTCTCTCTCTCTCTCTCTCTCTCTCTCTCTCTCTCTCTCTCTCTCTCTCTCTCTTGATCTCTCTCTCTCTCTCTCTCTCTCTCTCTTTCTCTTTATTCTCTATTCTCTTTCTCTCTCTCTCTCTCTCTCTCTCTCTCTCTCTCTCTCTCTCTCTCTCTCTCTCTCTCTCTCTCTTCTCCTCTTTCTTTCCTCTCCCTCTCCCTTCCTCTTCCCCGTCTCCCTCTCTCTCTCTCTCTCCCTCTTTCCCCTTCCCTCTCCCTCTCCGTCTCCCTCTCCCTCTCTCTCCCTCTCTCTCTCTCTATGTCGGTTTCTCTCTCTCTCTTCTCTCTCTCTCTCTCTCTCTCTCTCTCTCTCTCTCTCTCTCTCTCTCTCTCTCTCTCTCTCTCTCTCTCTCTCTCTTCTCTCTCTCTCTCTCTCTCTCTCTCTCTCTGAGGGAGATCTCTCTCTCTCTTTCTCTCCCTCTCCCCCCTCTCTCTCTCTCTCTCTCTCTCTCTCTCTCTCTCTCTTCTCTCTCTCTTTCTCTCTCTCATTCTTTCTTTCTCTCTCCATGTATCTACATTTCTATGTATATTATTTTATAACTATTGATATTACTATCAATGCATTTGATTACTATTGGTTGTGTCTAGTCTTCTGTTGAAAGAAATTGATATGTTTTGAAGCAGTTGCATCTTCGTACTAAAGAACAAATGAAAATTCAAAACGCTGAAGCAAAACACCCCCAAACAAATCCCCAACCCCCCCCCCTCACCTCCACACACCCCCATCCAAAAACGCCTAAAACCCGACCAAACCAAACGAAAGCAAACAAACAACAAACAAAACAACAACACAGATGCTCAGATGTCTATATCAATGTGCACTATGTAACTGTCAGCTAATGGGAGAGCCAGTCTTCTTCACCCTAGTATTCACATAATGTCAACGTAGTAGATCCGGATCTACCGGGATTAGAGATAAAGACCTCTCCAGGTAATTACTTTGTTTGTCCTTGATGCGTTCGAAGTTCAAAATGTAAAAAATTTCGACATACCTTAGTTTCGACTACCGCTTTCCCCACCTGTCTGTCCCTATATTAACTGTCAAGGGGTCATTAAGCGTACTACCTTTATACGGAAGGAAATGACATTAAAACCACATATGAACAAAGACAAGACAAATAGAAGGAATATGCAGAAATCAAATCTTGGCCACCATGGTGATTTATCCACGACCTCTGCGTCGGCACCAATCGCTTCGCCATCAAAAGAAAATGTGCGTCTAACCGAGCTAACTACGCTCCTTTGGATAGCCTCCCATATACCTTGCCTTACTGTTTATGTCTACATTTATATGGAGACCTTTGTATTTCGGATTTGTCCATGCGTTCTGTCTCTATCTCTGTCGCTGTCTCTATCTCTGACCTTATTTCTATCGCGGTCTCTATGTCGCTGTCTGCTATGTCTGACTATGTGTTTCTTTATATTTCTCTCTCTCTGTCTGACTCTCTTCTTCTTCTTCTTCTTCTTCTTCTTCTTCTTCTTTTTCTTCTTCTTCTTCTTCTTCTTCTTCTTCTTCTTCTTTTTCTTCTTCTTCTTCTTCTTCTTCTTCTTCTTCTTCTTCTTCTTTTTCTTCTTCTTCTTCTTCTTCTTCTTCTTCTTCTTCTTCTTCTTCTTCTTCTTCTTCTTCTTCTTCTTCTTTTTCTTCTTCTTCTTCTTTTTCTTTTCTTCTTCTTCTTCTTTTTCTTCTTCTTCTTTTTTCTTCTTCTTCTTCTTCTTCTTCTTCTTCTTTTCTTCTTCTTCTTCTTCTTCTTCTTCTTCTTCTTCTTCTTCTTCTTCTTCTTCTTCTTCTTCTTCTTCTTCTTCTTCTTCTTCTTCTTCTTCTTCTTCTTCTTCTTCTTCTTCTTCTTCTTCTTCTTCTTCTTCTTCTTCTTCTTCTTCTTCTTCTTCTTCTTCTTCTTCTTCTTCTTCTTCTTCTTCTTCTTCTTCTTCTTCTTCTTCTTCTTCCTTCTTCTTCTTCTTCTTCTTCTTCTTCTTCTTCTTCTTCTTCTCCTTCTTCCTTCAGTTTCTTCTTCTTCTTCTCCTCCTCCTTCTTCTTCTCCCTTTTCCTTTTCCTCCTCCTTTTCTTCTTCTTCTCCTTTTCCTCTTCCTTGCCCTTCCCTCCTCATCCTCCTTCTCCTCCTCCTCTTCTTCTTCTTCCCGGTCTAATTGTTATCATTATTATTATTATTATTATTATTATTATTATTATTATTATTATTATTATTATTATTATTATTATTATTATTATTATTTAAAGACGAACTATGGCATTCCTTAAAAGAACTCAATGTATAGCAAAATTTAATTAGAAGCCATTAAAAGTTTTTACAAGAAACCAACAGGTGCAGTGAGAGTAGCTGAAAACATATCTGAAGAATTTGATATAGATATAGGAGTAAGACAGGGTTGTATCTTAAGTCCTCTTTTTGTTTATTACATTTATGAAATCAGTCCCAAAGGCATCCTCAAAAATGAAGAAAAATGAATGTAGGTATGTGGAAGCTCAAACCAGTAAATATATCAATACTTTCATTTGTCGATGATTTAGTTCTGTTTGGAAAATCGAAATCGATCTTCCGTCGAATATCAACATTATGGACAATGAACTAAATAAAAGAGGAATGAGAGTAAATGCAAAGAAAACCAAAGGGAAGCTAAAACACAAAATCTTAAATTGGGCCGGTTTTGTCAATTAGAACAAGTTCAAAGCTACAATTACCTAGGAGTAATGGTTAACTCAGAGGGAAAACTAAGAGAAGAAATCAGCCAGAGAATCAAAAAGGCAAGTGCAATGTATAACCATCTAGGAAAGGTATTTGTAGGTAAGCAAGAATTGTCACCAAAAACCAAAATGGCAGTATACAATACAGTTTATTGTCCTTCTCTCTCTATGGCAGCGAAACTTGGACAGTAGAGAATACAGTAGAGTATAGGCAGCTGAAATGAAATATCTAAGAAGAGTAGTAGGGAAAACTAAAAGAGACAAAATCAGAAACACAACAATAAGAGATCCAACCAAAGCAGATGGCATAAAAACTAAGATAGAAACAAATCAATTGAGATGGTTTGGGCATGTAAACAGAATGAATGACAATATAATAGCTAAATCAGTATACATTGCTAAAGCCCAAAAGGTAAACAACTAAAAGCAGACCTCGGAGAAAATGGGAAGAAGATCTAAAAGAGGCATTGAAACATATAAACTTAACATTTTTGAAAGAAACAGAAAATGCCAGGACAGGGCATCCTGGAGGAAGATCATCTCGGGCATCTGAACCCATACACCGAAAGGTAGAATGGGAACTGATAAAGAAAGAAAGAAAGATTATTATTATTATTATTATTATTATTATGATTATTATTATTATTATTATTATTATTATTATTATTATTATTATTACTATTATTATTATTATAATTATTATTATCATTATTATTATTATTGTCATTATTATTATGACTATTATTTTTTAATATGTTATTCAGATTGACTAGAATTCATTAGTGGATGGAAAAAATAACAGGTAGGTCCCACTTTTTCCTTTCACTCTATTGCTTATGTTTCACCTTTCTGTTTCTTACTCGTTCAGCTTAACATCACTGCCGATGGTGGACAGGAAAATGTCATTAAAAGAAAGCCCGCAGATCTTTTATTGTGACTGTATCCATATGTCTCTCCGACTGTCCTTTGTCTGCTATATGTGTGTTTAGTTGCTCGTACGTCTATCAATTTGTTTGTCTGCCGGTTTCTTCCCGCTCTACACCTCCCCCCCCCCCGCCCTCTGTATTCTTTCCAGTGAGTGGTTGATGGGTGTACTGGTAGGTCCTGATTCTCTCCTTCACTCTTTTACCTTTGTTTCCACGTGCTGTTTCCTTTTAATATTTTTAATTCACCCCGGAATTACCACATAAGGTGGACGGGATTGATTTCAATCAATAAATAATATTAACAATCTTCCATCCAATGTCTTTCTAATCTCTGTGTCTGTCACTGTCTGTTTGTCTGTTGTCTGTGGCAGATGAAGTGATGATTGTGATAATGTTTTTGTGGTGGTTGTTGTAGTGTGATGGTGGTAATATTTGTTGTGAATGTGGTAGTTGTGGTTTCATAGTTGTGAGAACGTTGGTGGGTATTGTTGGTAAGTCCTATTCCTTTCCTTTCCCTCTTTCACTTATTTTTCATCTTGCTATTTCCTTATAATTAATTCTTTCCTTATAATTAATTCAACTTGATATTACCGCATATGATGAACAGGGTAAATTTATTTTAAACAAACAAACAAATAAATAAAAAAAGCAAAATAATAACACCGGTAGCAGTGGGGTATTGTGACTTGTAGAGTTGTGTGTGTTGCATTCATTCATGTCATTTTTACTAACCTAGGTGACAGTTAATGTTCGTGTTGTTCCTGAAGCAGGTGTGTTCATGCTTGACGGGCGTTCGTTGCTGGTAGGTCTTACTTTTTTCATTTGACTCTTCCCCGTATCTTGCTGTTTCCTATAAATTCACCCTGCATTTGTTGGATACGGTAATTTTCAACAAAACAAATATGGTGGTATGTGTTTGTTATTGCTCGCGACAGGACGGTTGGCGGGCGTTACTGGTAGACCCTACTTCTTTCCTTTGATTATTTCATTTACCTTTTCATTTACCTTTTCATTTACCTTTTCATTTACCTTTTCACCAGCTTTTCACCAGCTGTTTCTTGAGAACACCGCATAATATGATGAACGGGATGAATTTCAATCAATCAATCAAATAATCAATCAATCAATCAATCAATCAGTCAAGCAATCAATCTACCAACCAATCCATCAATCAAGAAATCAATCAATAGTGTTCGAGTTGTTGTGGGTCCTGTTGACAGTGAAGTTGGAGATGGTGCTTGCGGGTTCATGACGGTCGAATTTCATGATCGTCGAGTTTCATGATAATCGAGTGTCATGAAGGTCAAGTTTTCAAATGGTCAACATTCATTAAGGTTGAGTTTTTTAAAGGTCGAACTTCATGACGGTCGAGTTCCATGATCGAGTTTCATGATGGTCGAATTTCATGGAGGTCGAGTTTTCTGATGGTCGAGTTTGATGAAGGTCGAGTTTTGTGATGGCCGAGTTTGATGAAGGTCGAGTTTTGTGATGGTAGATATTCATGAAGATTGAGTTTTCTGATGGTCGAGTTTCATAATGGTCGAATTTCATACTTGTCGAGTTTCATGATGGTCGAATTTCATGACGGTCGGATTTCATATTGGTCGAATTTCATGATGGCCTTTATGATTGTCGAATTGCATGATGGCCGAGTTTCATGAGGATCGAGTTACGCTGGCATGATGGCCGAGTTACGTTGGCATGATGGCCGAGTTTCATGATGATCGAGTTATGCTGGCATGATGGCCGAGTTACGCTGGCATGATGGCCGAGTTTCATGATGATCGAGTTACGCTGGCATGATGGCCGAGTTTCATGATGATCGAGTTACGTTGGCATGATGGCCGAGTTACGCTGGCATGATGGCCGAGTTACGCTGGCATGATGGCCGAGTTACGCTGGCATGATGGCCGAGTTACGCTGGCATGATGGCCGAGTTACGCTGGCATGATGGCCGAGTTACGCTGGCATGATGGCCGAGTTACGCTGGCATGATGGCCGAGTTACGCTGGCATGATGGCCGAGTTACGCTGGCATGATGGCCGAGTTACGCTGGCATGATGGCCGAGTTTCATGATGATCGAGTTACGCTGGCATGATGGCCGAGTTTCATGAGGATCGAGTTACGCTGGCATGATGGCCGAGTTTCATGAGGATCGAGTTACGCTGGCATGATGGCCGAGTTTCATGAAGGTTTGTTGTGTTGGTTGGAACTGTTCAAAATAAAATAGTGTATAATCATGGGTGTTGTTGCTGTTGGGATATGGTTCATAATTGTATAATCATGGGTGTTGTTGCTGTTGAGATATGGTTGACAATTGTATAATCATGGGTGTTGTTGCTGTTGGGATATCGTTGACAATTGTATAGTTATTATGTTGTTGTATGTGTGTGGGGATGTATGATTTGTAGATGTATGTGTTGGTATGTTTATGTAAATGAAGTTGTGTGTGTTTTCAGTGTGTATAATTTGTAGCGGTATATGTTGGTAAGTCTATGTAGGTAAAATTACGTGTGTGTGTTGGTGTGTATAATTACATTATGTAGCTGTATATATTGGTTTGTTTATGTTAGTGTAGATGTGTGAGTGATGGTGTGTATAATATGTATATGTATGTGTTGGTCTGTTTTTGTAAGTGTTGGTGTGTGTTTTGGTATGCCTCATAATATTATGTAGCTGTAAATATTGGTTTGTTTATGTTAGTGTAGACGTGTGTGTGTGTGTGTTGGTGTGTATAATGTGTATATGCATGTGTTAGTCTGTTTATGTAAGTGTACGTGTGTGTTTTGATATGCATACTATTATGTAGTTGTATGCGTTGGTGTATTTATGTTAGTGTATGTGTGTGTATTCGGGTGTAAACTGTGTAGTTGAATGTGTTGGTATGTTTATGTAGGTATAGGTGTATATGTGTGTATTGGTATGGATAATAGATGTTATGTGTGTCGGTCTGTGTCTTTGTGTGTGTATATGAAAGTGTGTGTAAGTATATATGTTGGCAGTTTGAGTGTGTGCTGGGTATACATTCCGCCATCCTACGCTGGCACTTTTTGGCACCTGTGGAAGACGTCTCTACTCCTATGACACTTTTGGCACCCGTGTAAGGCGTCTCTACTCCTATGACACTTTTGGCACCCGTGTAAGGCGTCTCTACTCCTATAACACTTTTGGCACCCGTGTAAGGCGTCTCTACTCCTATGACACTTTTGGCACCCGTGTAAGGCGTCTCTACTCCTATGACACTTTTAGCACCTGTGGAAGACGTCTCTACTCCTATGACACTTTTGGCACCTGTGGAAGACGTCTCTACTCGTATAACACTATGTCCATTCACTCTACACATACCTGACTTTCCCCTTTCTATTTCAGTATTTAGTCCCTCTTGTTTTGCCATCTCTCCCCACCATCATCACCACCATCATTACATTCACCACCACTACTACTATCACAGCCGTCGCTATCAACATCACCACCGCCATCACTCTCATCAACCATAGCTACTATTATCCTCTCCATTAACCATCACCACCACTATCTCCTACATCGCAACCACCATAACCACCACCATTATCATGAACCCCATCACCACCGCCATCACCCTACCACCATCATCCCCATCACCATCATCACCAACACCACTATCATCACCCTCATCATATTTATCATCACCCTATCACCCCTACCACTATCACCATCACTACCACTACCACCCTCATCACCACCACAATCACCCTCATCACCACCACAAACACCCTCACCACTATCACCACCTTCACCACCACCACCACCAGTACCATTGCCATCACCAGCACTATCATCATCACCACCACCATCACCATCACCATCACCATCACCATCACCATCACCATCACCATCACCATCACCACCACCATCACCATCACCATCACCACCACCATCACCATCACCACCACCATCACCATCACCACTATCATCATCCTCGCCACTATTACCCTCATCACCACCACCACCATCACCCCCATCACTACCACCCTTTCCTTTGGCATCCCATTCTCAATCTCATGTAAAGACACTCTCTGGCTTTGAGATGCTCGCACTCGTTTCTACCTCAGATGGGAAGCCACTCTTTATCCTGATTTCCAATTCTTCTGTCATCATGGGGCGGGGGCTGCTGGTACTGTAGGTTCTACACCTGTCATTTCCTTCTTCCACTTATCTTCCAACTTGTTGTTCCTATTAATTCACCCTGATATAACTGCATATAAAACAATCCGCCCCCTAATAACAAAAAACAAAAACCCAAAAACAAACAAACAACTCAA
>JAXRKP010002533.1:2500-7500 GCA_037039925.1 Doris montereyensis | reverse complement strand
AGTCTAGTAAACGTCTAGTTCTCATCGGCCGAGCAAAGGATGGATAGACAGGCAGATCGTTTCCCAGCCTCGAATCAGAGTCTTTTCTAGCAACAACACTCACGTGTCGCCCTCAAGACTCCACAAACCCTCGACTAGGTTCCATTTGTTGCTAATAATTCTCATCACAAAGATAATAGTAGTGTAGCCAATAGGAGCGGTACGGCCTCTTTTTTGTATACCTCGTATATCCTCGACTTGCTGATAGCATGGTAGCACATCCTTCAACTTTTGATGGAAATCCTTTGATGTGCGTATTTGGGGTGGCAGATGGTACCATTTACTGTCCTTTGATGACTAAGGTCATTGTTATACTTGTTATACCTTGGAGTAATTGATCCAATACCGCCGACATTCTTGGCTTTCACTTCTTCTTTACCTTACAAGAAAAATATTATAGGAGAGATAACATTGTTATTATATTCCTTCTTTTCTCAGCTTTCTTACTGGTATTCTCATTCTATGATCCCCTCCCTCCCTCCTCCCTAGAAAAAAAAGAAGCTACATTGAGAACATCATCTCCACACACATTTCTATAATCCATTTTTGTCTGGTAGAAGCCTTCTTTTTATTTTTTGGTGTTCCAAAATCCAAGCCATGCTAAGAAATCGGCCGTTGGCTTTCACGGGCAACAAAACTTTCACATTGTTATCGGGTGGTCTAACGCTAGTTTGTCTCTTAATATGTCCAAAACAGAAAAGATAAAGATAACGATGAATTCATTCTGTCCCCACATAAGTGCGGGCTGACCAATTGTACGTCATTATTCCACCCAGACCATTTCCTTCAATGCCAGCTTTCTTCTTACTGGTACATGTGTTTTCAAATTTCAAATGTAATCTCGAAGGCTACATTAAGAACATCGTCTCCACATATATCTCTTTTCCTCTGATTCTGTTGTGGCCGTAATGGTAGCGTTGCCAAGGTGAGAAATCACACAGTGGCTTTCCCGGCCTAATAAACTTTCACATTGTTTTCGCGCGTTCTAAATCTAGTTTTTTCCTGGATGCCTTCAGGAAAGGTATTTAACTCTGATTTCCTCGCCGACTCAGGTGTATAAGAGTACCCAGCTGTACGTAGAGAAATATCTTGTCAGTACTTTTGTCAGGCTACTGTACTGTATACTCCCCAGGGAGTTGAGAAGGACTTTGAATGAAATAACCTGTTGGGGGATAAATGATGTACAGTTGGTGAGCCACCACCTTTGCGGGGATACAGACTATAAGTCCATTGTTATTTTTCTTTTAGACACATACATCGCACTTGGGAGGAAACGTATTTTATGCGCTTTGATAGTTACACTTGTGAGAGAATAAAGGAAAGAGAGAAAAAGCAGATGGAGAGAAAAGTACAAAGAGAGAACAGAAGAAAAAAGAAAAGGAGCAAGAGACGAAGAAAGAAAGACACATTATAAGAAAGAGACAAAATAAGAAAGACACATTATAAGTACGAGACAAAATAGAAAGAGATAAAATAGAACGAGACAAAATAAGAAAGAGGACAAAATAGAACTAGACAAAATAAGAAAGAGACAAAATAAGAAAGACACATTATAAGAAAGAGACAAAATGAAAAGAGACAAAATAGAACGAGACAAAATAAGAAAGAGACAAAATAAGAAAGAGACAAAATAAGAAAGAGACAAAATAAGAAAGAGACAAAATAAGAAAAGACACATTATAAGAAAGAGACAAAATAGAACAAAACAAAATAAGAAAGAAACAAAATAAGAAAGAGACAAAATAGAACGAGACAAAATAAGGAGACAAAATAAGAAAGAGACAAAATAGAACGAGACAAAATAAGAAGGAGACAAAATAAGAAAGAGACTAAAAGAAAGTGACAAAACAAGAAATAGACTAAAAGAATGAGACAAAACAAGAAAGGGTCTAAAAGAAAGTGACAAAACAAGAAATAGACTAAATGAAAGAGACAAAACAAAAAATAGACTAAAAGAAAGTGACAAAACAAGAAAGAGGCTAAAAGAAAGTTACAAAACAAGAAAAGAGACTAAAAGAAAGAGACAAAACAAGGAAGAGACAAAATAAGAAAGAGACAAAATAAGAAAGACACAATATAAGAAAGAGACAAAATCAAAAGATACAAAATATAACGAGACAAAATAAGAAAGAGACAAAATAAGAAAGAGACAAAATAAGGTGGGGACAAAATAAGAAAGACACATTATAAGAAAGAGACAAAATAGAACGAGACAAAATAAGAAAGAGATAAAATAGAAAGAGACAAAATAGAACGAGACAAAATAGAACGAGACAAAATAGAACGAGACAAAATAAAAAGGAAACAAACAAGAAAGAGACTAAAAGAAAGAGACAAAACTAGAAAGAAACTCAAAAGAAAGTTACAAAAACAAGAAAGAGACTAAAAGAAAGTGACAAAACAAGAAAGAGACTAAAAGAAAGAGTCAAAATAAGGAAAAGACACAACAAGAAAAGAAACACTATAGAAAGAGGCAAAAGAGAGAAAAGAAGAAAGAGTTTCTAGAATATAGAGAGGAAAGAAGAAAGAAAGAAAAGAAGAAAGAGAGAAAAGAGAAAGAGGGGAAAAGAAAAGAAAAAAAGAAAAAAGAGAGAAAAGGAGAGAAAAAAGAGAAAAGAAAAAAAGAAAAAAGAAAGAGAGAAATGAAGAAAGAGAGGAAAGAAGAACGAGAGAAAAAAAGAAAGAGAGAAAAGAAGGAGGAGAGAAAAGAAGAAAGAGAGAAAAGAAGGAGGAGAGAAAAAGAAGAAAGAGAGAAGAGGAGGAGAGAAAAAGAAAGAGAAAAAAGAAAAAGAGAGAAAAAGAAAGAGAGAAAAGAAGAAAGAGAGAAAAGAAGGAGAGAAAAGATGAAAGGGAGGAACTATTACAGACAGAAAAGAAGAAAGAGGGAAAAGAGGAAAGAGAGAAGAAAATAAACACAGAAAAGAAGAAAGTGAGAAAAGAAGAAAGAAACAAAAGAAGAAAGTGAGAAAAGAAGAAAAGAGAGAAAAGGAGAAACTGAGGAAAGAAGAAAGAGAGAAAAGAAGAAACTGAGGGAAAAAGAAAGAGAGAAAAGAAGAAACCGAGGAAAGAAGAAAGAGAGAAAAGAAGAAACTGAGGAAAGAAGAAAGAGAGAAAAGAAGAAACTGAGGAAAGAAGAAAAGAGAGAAAGAAGAAAGAAAACGCAAGGTGGATTTTCCCACACCATACAAAGGTAGTGTTATTTCAAGACTGAAAACCAGACATATCATCAACTTACGTTTCCTATTGTTCACGAGATTACACTCTCTTAACCTTCCTCTTTCTTTCCCACACATGCATGGTGTAACAAAACACACACAAGTACATGCACACACATTCGCATACATCCATACACGCACACACATAACATACACACTCACTCCTAGATATAACACATACAAAATGAATATGCGTACACCCGTGCATACACAAACACGCACAACACATACATTCATATACGCGCACACAGACGCACACATTCCTAACACATATATAAACATCGTCTACACACACATGCATACCACAAACGTGCATACACACGCACATACACTTACAGACTTAGCACACACACATATACGTGCATATATAATATACACATACGCACACACCTAACACACGTGTACATTAGATATGTGCATGTTCTGGAATACATCGAATCGCCAGGTTTCCCAGAAAAGTTAGAATCTGCATAATGTAAATCCTATAATTTCACAGAGACTGCCCAGTTAAGTGTTTGTAATGATAAGATATTGTTACTAAAGTTCAGATGGAAATATTGTATTGTTGAATATGTTAGCTCTAAGCTGAGCGTTTGAAACTATTGATCACGGTATCTTGTTAAACATATTGCAGAGCTATTTTAAGATTTAAGAAAAAGTCTGCTTTGGTTTAGATCAAACATAACAAATAGAACTCATCGAGTACAAGTAAATCAAACATAACAAATAGAACTCATCGAGTACAAGTAAATCAAACATAACAAATAGAACTCATCGAGTACAAGTAAATCAAACATAACAAATAGAACTCATCGAGTACAAGTAAATCAAACATAACAAATAGCACTCAACGGGTACAAGTAAATGATGTCTACTCTGAAAAGCATCTAGCTATGTTATGGTGTCACACAGAGTTCCCTTTGAGGTCCTATATTGTCTATCTTGCATATGCAGCCCTTATCAGAAACTATTATTAAGCATGATTTTAAATACCATTTTTACCTGATAATTCTCAAATATGCCAGTCTGTGCAAAGATATGATATGCCATTTACTCAGTAATCGATTTGTAATATGCATGACGGACGTAAAAACATGGATTGTTTCAGAATAAAGTACAACTAAACGAATCAAAGACAGGGATCATTCTTCTCAGCAAACCACCTGAACCCATCAAGTGCGGTGTTAAGAACATTTACATAGATGACACCAGCGTCACTTCCTCGGAGAAAGTAAAAAACCTAGGCGTGGTTTTTGATAGTACCGTATCGATGTCAGATCAAATTAGTTGAAAGTCACACTACAGCGAGATTCACCGAATCAGCCGTATCAGACACTGTCTATCATTAGAGGTAGCAAAGACACTCATGGTCTCTTTGGTCTTAACAAAATTGGATTATTGCAATGCTCTACTTTCTGGTCTTCCACAATACTGCATGAGTAAACTTCAGCGGGTGCAAAACTCAGCTGCAAGAGTAATTTTTCGGGAAAAGAAACACAATATTTCCCACTTCTGAAATCTTTTCATTGGCTACCCGTTACGTCACAAATTGACTACACAATTGCCCTGATGGTTTTTAAATGTCTATACGATCTAGCTCACTCATAGATTTTAGAAACTATTATAACCAAATACCAAAAGCTACATGTTTGAGATCCAGTGATGATACATCACTTTTTTCGTATCCTATGAAAAAAACTTAAGTCCTATGGCGACCGTTCTTTCGGACATTACGGCCCGAAAGTT
>JAXRKP010002532.1:37500-46605 GCA_037039925.1 Doris montereyensis | reverse complement strand
TCATGAGTCTCGTCTCTCTCATCTTATCTCTTCATCTCATCTTCTCTCTTCTTACTTCTCTCGTCTCGATCCTACGGGTGCTCTACATTCGCTCTCGTATCGATCGAACTCTCACTCTCGACTTCTCACTCTCTCTCTCCCGCTCATCTCTCTAATCCTCGGCCAGCGCTTTCCTACTCATCGTCTTTTCACTGTCTATTGCCTGGTCTGTCTATCTGTCCTGTCTGTCTGTCTGTCTATCTTTCATATCTCAATCTGTCTCCTTCATCTGCTCATCTGTCTCTGGTCTCTCGCTCTGTCTGGCGTCGTCGTGTCTGTCTGGCCTTGTCTGTGTCTGTCTGCTTGCTCTCTGTCTCTCCTCCTCCTCGTCTCTCTCTGTTCTCCTCTCGTCGTCCTCTCCTCGCGTCTTCTCTCTCGTCGCTCTCCTCATCTCCTCTCTCTCGTCTCTGTCTCTCTCTCTCTCTCTCTCTCATCCCTTCTCTCTCTCTCTCTCGTCTCCTCCCTCATTCGTCTCTCTCGTCTTCTCTCTCTATATATATATTATAGTTATATATATATATATATATATGTATATATAATATATATATATATATATAATGATGTATATATGTCTGTGCTGTCTGTGTGTGACACACACACAGACACACACACGGAGAGAGAGAGAGAGAGAGAGAGAGAGAGAGAGAGAGAGAGAGAGAGAGAGTGAGATAGAGAGAGAGAGAGAGAGAGAGAGAGAGAGAGAGGAGAGGAGAGAGCGATGAGAGGAGAGAGAGAGAGAGAGAGAGAGAGAGAGAGAGAGAGAAGAGAGAGAGAGGAGAGAGAGAGAGAGAGAGAGAGATGTACAAAGCAGCTGTTCACTTCGCCTCTTCAGTTAGCAGCCATCGTCTGGGACTGTAAACGAGATTGAGATCATCGAAAAGATCAGCAAGTGGACTCGATCCTACACTCTCTAAATGGCCTTCCTGAAACAGCGGTGTAAGAAAGCCCGACTAAGAGATGTCCCTCCAAGTTCTATCACGGTGTCACCTTCATTAAATCGATGTACCTGCTCAAACGATCTGACAGCAGGCTGAACTCTAGGACAAAGAACGAGCTGAAGTACGACATCCCCACCATCAGGACACGGTATAGGCAGGTGACGTTCTTCCCGAAATCCATACCAGATTGAGTAGTTGCCTCAGGACTTTGTGACGGCTGAGCCACTTGACTGCTTACCTCCTTGACCACTATTCCTCACAATGCCCCCCTTCCATCCATCCCAGACACTTTTTACTCCTTTCCCCACCTCCACGACTGCTGCAGAGCTTAGTATTATGTTATTGCATAACATGACGTGTACTGGCTGGAAGGCCACCAGACCGCTGTTTTTTTCTTTAAAAACAATTAAATCCTCACAACAGTGCAATCTTCGGCAATCTCCCCAAACTACGACAGGGCCATCAGCAAAACGTTATTGGCCGTATAAAGGAAGAAGAGCAGAAGAGAACGATTGATAATGTATCCAGTGTCATCTTGGCGAGCGGGAGTCAATATAGAACCTATTACCGATTGTCTCTGCCATGTTTCTACATGAAAAAGCATTGCGACGTGTTGAATCAAATACGCATACTAATCTGAGCACATATTTATATGTTATCTAACCCATGAACGAAAAACAAAACAACAAAAAGAAACATACAACAACAACAACAACAACAATGACAAAAACGTACAAAGCCAACACTTCATCTGAATGAGCCATTGGCTTCTGACGTTATCACAACCATAGGACACCTAAAATGAGTGTTTACAGTTACATAATTCCCTGGTATAAACATTCCATTGACTATATTCTATTAAAATCCAAGTGCAAAGCAAGTTTAGGTTAGCAGTACCTTGGACACAAGTATTTATTCTTGCACCCCTGATACAGTTTATTGGTCAATGATGTGATAGTACTTACGTATGGCTTGACTTGTATTTTTGTTTATTTGTTCGTTTCCTTTGAGGCTTGTTTGAGCAGATGGACTTCATATGCAATAGCTGATTGCTACGTTTGTTAAGTGCTTTGTACACACTCATCGTTTATGTTTCCATTGGCCCTTGGTAGCGAAATTGGAACTTGAACGAGTTCAATGTTTGCCGGTCGCAATCAAACATGCCAATGATACCAATAATTAGTAAGGTAAACAAAGAATCAAGACAAATCTTTTTGTGTTTTATAGATGTAAGTAATTGTATAAGAAATGTATGCGTCTATGCATGCTATTATGCATGTATGTGTGATTGTAGTATGTATGTATAAACGCATGTATCTGGACCTGTGCTTCACTATGAATTACCAACTCAACTGTTGAGTATTTCTATCAGTGTTTTTTTAATAATCAAAAGATAAACCTGATGGATTTATAATCCGTTTCCCTGCACAAATGCAGGCTCACCGACTGTACATCATTTATCCCCAGAAAAGCGATTTCATTCAAAGACGTTCTTAACTCCCTGGGCAGTATACCGTTACAGAAGCCTGTTACGCTTTTCGCACTAACGCTCTGACAAGATTGATCTCTTCCTATAGCTGGGTACTCATTCCCACCTGAGTCATATGAGGAAAGTAGACTGAAAATCCTTTTCGAAGAGTACAACGTTTTGAAAAATCACTTGTACAACAACTCATACCTTAACCATTAACTATGCTTCTCATGTTTTAAAGTGATGTGTTCAATATGGCTTGTAAGTCTGTTTTCACTGCTTCTCATGTTTTTAAAGTGGTGTGTTCAATTTGGCTTGTAAAGTCTGTTTTCACTGCTTCTCATGTTTTAAAGTGATGTGTTCAATTTGGCTTGTAAAGTCTGTTTGAACTGCTTCTCATGTTTAAAGTGGTGTGTTCAATTTGGCTTGTCAAGTCTGTTTTCACTACTTCTCATGTTTTAAAGTGGTGTGTTCAATTTGGCTTGTCAAGTCTGTTTTCATTACTTCTCATGTTTTAAAGTGATGTGTTCGATTTGGCTTGTAATGTCTGTTTTCACTGCTTCTCATGTTTTAAAGTGGTGTGTTCAATTTGGCTTGTAAAGTCTGTTTTCACTGCTTCTCATGTTTTAAAGTGGTGTGTTCAATTTGGCTTGTAAAGTCTGTTTTTACTGCTTCTCATGTTTTAAAGTGGTGTGTTCAATTTGGCTTGTAATGTCTGTTTTCACTGCTTCTCATGTTTTAAAGTGATATGTTCAATTTGGCTTGTAAAGTCTGTTTTCACTGCTTCTCATGTTTTTAAAGTGGTGTGCTCAATTTGGCTTGTAATGTCTGTTTTCACTGCATCTCATGTCGTAAAGTGATATGTTCAATTTGGCTTGCAATATCTATTTTCACTGCTTCTTATGTTTTAAAGTGATGCGTTCAATTTGGCTTGTAATGTCTGTTTTCACTGCTTCTCATGTTTTAAAGTGATGTGTTCAATTTGGCTTGTAATGTCTGTTTTCACTGCTTCTCATGTTTTAAAGTGATGTGTTCAATTTGGCTTGTAAAGTCTGTTTTCACTGCTTCTCATGTTTTAAAGTGATGTGTTCAATTTGGCTTGTAATGTCTGTTTTCACTGCATCTCATGTCGTAAAGTGATATGTTCAATTTGGCTTGCAATATCTATTTTCACTGCTTCTTATGTTTTAAAGTGATGCGTTCAATTTGGCTTTACCAATGTCTATTTTCACTGCTTCTCATGTTTTAAAGCGATGTGTTCAATTTGGCTTGTAAAATCTGTCTTCACTGCTTCTCATGTTTTAAAGTGATGTGTTCAATTTCGTTTGTAAAATCTGTCTCCCACTGCTTCTCATGTTAGTGATATGTTCAATAAGAGATCTAACCAAAGCAGATGGCATAAATACTAAGATAGAAATAAATAAAGTGAGATGGTTTGGGCATGTAAACAAAATGAATGACAATAAAATAGCTAAATCAGTATACAGTGCTAAAACCCAAGGTAAAAGACCAAAAAGCCAGAACTCGGAGAAAATGGGAGGCATTGAAGATTACAAATTTAACATTTTTGGAAGAAACAAAATTGCCAGGACAGGGCATCCTGTAGAAAGATCATCTCGGGTATCTGAACCCATACACCGAAAGGTAGAATGGGAACTGATAAAGAAAGAAAGAAAGTGTTCAATTTGGCTTGTAAAATCTGTCTTCATTGCTTCTCATGTTTTAAAGTGATTAGTTCAATTTGGCTTTTAAAGTCTATCTTCAGTGCTTCTCATCATCGTCATCAGGCGTAGCTGAATCATGATAATACTTTGCTTCCTAAACCCTCGATCGGAAAAGTTCACGATTTGTCGCCACTCAACCTGCCCTTGTTCTGGTTTGGAGCCAGTCTTCTATAGTATACTTTGTTATTGTGGTTTGGAGCCAGTCTTCTATAATATACTTTGTTTGTTGCTGTTGTTTAGAGCCAGTCTTCTATAATATACTTTGTTGTTGTGGTTTGGAACCAGTCGTCTATAATGACTTTGTTGTTGTGGTTTGGAGCCAGTCTTCTATAATATACTTTGTTGTTGTGGTTTAGAGCCAGTCTTCTATAATATACTTTGCTGTTGTGGTTTGGAACCAGTCGTCTATAATGTACTTTGTTGTTGTGGTTTGGAGCCAGTCTTCTATAATATACTTTGTTGTTGTGGTTTAGAGCCAGTCTTCTATAATATACTTTGTTGTTGTGGTTTAGAGCCAGTCTTCTATAATACACTTTGTTGCTGTGGTTTAAAGCCAGTCTTCTATAATATACTTTGTTGTTGTGGTTTGGAGCCAGTCTTCTATAATATACTTTGTTGTTGTGGTTTGGAGCCAGTCTTCTATAATATACTTTGTTGTTGTGGTTTGGAGTTAGTCTTCTATAATATACTTTGTTTGTTTACCTTTTTCCGCTTTTGCTGTAATGTTTGTTTCTAAAACCTTGTTGACTCAAAGTCTGGTGACTTTTCAAATATCCAAAATATTTCAGCTTCTGTTTCTTGATGTTACAATTGAATAACAGGGCCTTCATGTTGTAGTATTTCTTCATTTATTGTTGTGTCCTTTCGTTTTCTGTAACTTTCCATCTCAAACGTTTTTGTCTACTATCCTCTTTATTTATTGTTTTTAGTCTGGATTTGGTTGTCCAGAGGCAAGGTGTCGACCATTCAACCAAAAGGTCGTAGGCTTAAACGCCATCGGCTGCACAAATGTCTCGAGCTTTTTCGAGTAAAATACCCCACCCCCATATCCTCCCCCCGTTTGTCCAGGTAGGTGTATCGACACCTAGTTTCTATCAGAGACGGATGGTAAAACGAAGGTCCCGTGTCATGTTTATTTGAAATTAGCTACGACCTGTAGTCATGTTTATTTGAGATTAGCAAGGCCTGTAGTCAGATCGGTTTGAAATTAGCAAGCCCTATAGTTAGATTTGTTTGAAATTAGCAAGGCCTGTAGTCAGATCTGTTTGAAATTAGCGAAACCTGTAATCATATTTGTTTTGAAATTTGCTAGGCCTGTAGTCATATTTGTTTGAAATTAGCAAGGCCTGTAGTCATGTTTATTTGAGATTAGCAAGGCCTGTAGTCATGTTCATTTGAGATTAGCAAAGCCTGTACTCATGTTTATTTGAAATTAGCAAGGCCTGTAGTCATGTTTATTTGAAATTAGCAAGGCGTGTAGTCATGTTTATTTGAGATTAGCAAGGCCTGTAGTCATGTTTATTTGAAATTAGCAAGGCCTGTAATCATCTTTATTTGAGATTGGCAAGGCCTGTAGTCAGATCTGTTTGAAATTAGCAAGGCCTGTTGTCCTGTTTATTTGAGATTAGCAAGGCCTATAGTCAGATCTGTTTGAAATTAGGAAGGTCTGTAGTCATGTTTATTTGAGATTGGCCAGGCCTGTAGTCACATACGTTCTTGACAAATAAAGCATGTGGTCACATTGGTTTGAAATAGACATATTGTTGTCAAATTCGTCTGAGATTAGCAATGCGTGTAACAATGTTAGAAACTATGTTCGCGAATTACAAAGTCTGTCGACAAATATATTCGATCTTTGAACATAATCCTTTAAGTTTTGTTCAAGTCTAGCAAAGGTTTTGTTAGAAATGTTCCAGCTGAATAAATCATGTGGCCATGTTTCTTTACTCTTAGGGGATGCCATAATATCTGCTTATCAGGCGTATCTTATGTTATAATATAGTCTATTAACAATATTGAAATTATGTGTATATCTGGAGTGAAAACTATGAAATGAATTGCAAGGATTTTCTTTCAAAGCACATTATGAATACAAGAGGCATGATCCTTCTTAAAACAAACAAAAAACCCCCGGAAATTTACACCTCAGCCCATCACAACAGGACTATTTCCATACTGCCATTACAAACCCATAAGACTTTCAAGAGATGGATGCTTTGCTTTCGAACTCTCAAACCCAACAAGATTTCAAGGAAAGCGGCTGTGGCAGATGCCATAATGGCAAGGGAATGTGCAGTTTTACGGCAAAAGTGCATATTATGTGTACCGAAGGGAACTTACTGTTACAATTTCATTCGTAGCAAGAGAAGAATATGTGTTATGAGAAGAAAACTTTTTTAGCAGAAATGTGCAAAAAAAGCGAGTGTTTCAGATTTTGTTTAAAGAAGAAAAGATATTATATGTAAATATATACATATATATATATATATATTATATATATATATATATATATATATATATATATATATATAAATATATATATATATATATATATATATATATATATATAAAAATAAGAAGATTATTATGTTGCAGAATCCTGCATAGCATGAATTGATTTGCTTGTTTAAAAAAGCAAGTGTTTTTTTTTTTTTTAACAAAAACAAATAGCTCTTTCAGAATCAACTGTAAGTTTAGTAGATGTGTATCACAATGTAATATGATATTGGTCAATAACAAGATTACAACAGGTGCGTATGAAATAGTAAACGGCCAATGAAGACTCCATGATAACAAAGTAAATATATCTGTCAAAACACACTTGGCTGTTTCAGAATCTCTGAGAACAAATATAGATTTGCTTGTTTAAAATTGTTTGCAGATTATACCAAAGCATGGGGTGCCGGTTCTTTCTCAATTTTTTCTTCTCTTTTCTAGTTCCTGACGTGGGTTACTTTGTTCTTTCCTTGGTTTAGATTTAATCTCATGCATATGTGTAAACAAAATATAGACAACAAGAAAATTGTGCACTGTTAGCAGATGAATGAACATAGGGGTAGGCATAAGAAGGATCACTTATTACAACGGTTGGTACTATGGTCCATATTTTGGCCTGGCTATAAAAAACTATCAGCCTAATAATGTCACTCGAATGTTATGTCTTCGTGTCTGGACACGTGATTGTGTGACTGGCAAAATTTCTTTGAGAACAGTCTAGTTTGCTATCAGTTCAAACACATCACAATGAATCGTTTACTATGCTTCATGTTCTGTATCTATGTTGTTAGAATATGTGTTGTCGGTGGCATTAGTTTATACACCCAGCCTACAGTTTTCTACGCCTACGACCAAGATGTCAAATTGATTTGTTCTGACGTCAGTCATAACACAGAACTGATTAAAAACATCACCAAAATAATACATTGATAGAATGCAAAGTGATGGTGCATGGGAAACCATAGCAGACATTGAACACTCCACGTCCACAACGTTCCATATTTTCAGACCAGATTTTACAATTACTGGCACGGTGGAAGATGTACCTTACATCACACTTGACAATCGACTGGCCTGTCATGTCTCCAGACAAATTTGGCAAGTACAAGTTGCGTGGCTTCGGGGCACACGGTGACAGGGATGCTAGCAACAGATAGTAGCCCAGTATTGGAGGTCAAAGGCATACCAGAGAACACCAGTCAGTTGTACGAATTCATAGCCAGATCAAACAGAGACATCTTAAAGCACATCGACAAAGAGTTAACCATTGAGACGAAAAAACGTGAAGAAGCTGCGGTAAAAATATTTGACTCTCAACGTCTGAAATTGTTTTTCACCGCTGTTGCCTGAAATAGAGACAAGGCTTTCTGGCTTGGGATCTACTGTCGATAATTTTACCAAGAAATGGGCATCAGGACGCGTTGTGAGTGAAGACACGTCACTGTGGCCGGAGGGAAACTTTCCTGCTTGTGCCTGTATCTCTATGTCCATTGAATCCACCCAAATGGAAAACTGGGTTTCTCATGCAGAGGACCGTGGATAACGTCACGTTCACATCTCTCCCAGGACAGCACATGGCGTTACCATCCTCGGCACATAAATACATCTACCAGCAATTTTGCTCTTTGGACAGCTCGTCAGATCGCAGCCGGCCATGGCCTTCGGGAAGTTATTGTATTAACCAGTATACAAGCACATGCCCCTCTGGTTTCTCATCTTCTCTTCTGTCTTACGATTTGGATAACTCTTATAGCAGTCTGTGGTATGGTGTCTTTCCATTCGGAACATATTTTAGGACGAGATCTCACAGCATATACTATTGCTGCAGGCATGATGGAAAGGCTACAGATACTATATCTCTCCCCATGGACCAAACCTTTCTACCTCTATCGACATCGAGGGACGTGCCAAAACAGGTCAAAAAATGGATGTGATAAGCGATGCATTTCTCTTGAAGACCGATACCGATAATGGTGGCGATGGATGGACTGGTGGTAGTAGTCAGTATCGACCAGATTTTAACATTCAACCAATAGTAGCTAACCTTTGTTACTATGTAAGATCCAAATTTTGATACTCAGTTTGTGGCCCAATTTGACCATTGCCCCAAACAGAAGCTACTTTGTTACGATGTGAAGACTGAATCTTGCTAGTTAGTATCAATTCAATATCAATCCATTTCAAATTTTACCCAAATTTATTATGCGAGCCTTTTGTTACTTTGTAAGATTCAAGTTCTGGCACAATTATTTCATATTCTTTTTTTTCAAAAATGATACCACAATTTTCATCTGATGTAATGTAGATATTTGTGTATGCACGGAAATTAAATCTCGGTCCTTTTCCTATTATATGACTTCTAAATAAAGATGGTTTATATCACCGTTTCAATACACCAATGAGTGAGAATTTCTTCACTTTCTGAAAGGCAGAAATG
>JAXRKP010002532.1:17500-25000 GCA_037039925.1 Doris montereyensis | reverse complement strand
ATTTAAAAAATAATGGTCCTTCTTAACTGCTTTTGAAATCTCTTATTGGCTGTCAATATAAATGTGATATATTATATCAAGAGAAAGATGACTCAAATACATTTTTATTAGTGATAGTTTTAAATCTGAATCATGGGTTATTCCAACACGACGTAATGCGTCACAAAGGGACATTTTCAGAAAAAAGTGGAAAAAAAACGTGATGAAATCTTTTAGCTCAATCTCGTTCAGATTTATTGCTTCAACAGGATAAGAATACCGATGAATTCAATATAGAAATACAAAGACAAGTTTCACATTTTTTGCACTCTAATCAAAAGTTTTAATTCATGGATGAAAGCATTGCATTTTTAAAGTGCCGGCCTTTTAGTTGGGAGCACAGTGCATATCGTTTAACGAAATGTTCAATAGTGCGTTTGCACATATCTCCGTCGTTATCGTCATTTTCCCTTTTTGATTTCTGTCTTTAGACTGGCTTGCTTTGCCCCAATAGTTGTTACTTCAGCTGCTGATAACACATTTGAGGTAGCATTGTTCGAACCATATTATAATGCTTAACCCAGGATTATCTTGATCAATCCTTGCAAGAAACACACATATCTCATCAAAACGTCATTTTGCAGATAAAGTTTGTTTGGTTGTTTAGAGAAACAATGGTGGCAGATGTCTTTTGTAAGTATTATATGTAAGTAAGTTAAGGGATACATGTGTTTCGAGTTCTTGTCCTCAACGTCTGTATGGAAGTGGGGCTCAAATCTACTAAATCATTGACGAGCTCAACGTTGTTCTGAGACCTTGATGACCTTTGCTCTTTGGGAAAATGTCACAATTGTTGACAAACTGTTTGATCAATTTGATTATCGCAGATCTATCTGGTATGTATTTTGGTGACAAACCATGCGATGTAAGATATTGCCTTATCAAGTTAGTGTTTTTAAAAAATTTATTTCGTTTTCATTTACGATTGGACGATTTTGATTCTTAATTATTTAACTATTTAAATGCAGGTGTTGGTCTGTGTCACAGGCAGTAGTTGTTGATGCATGTTAGAAAATACAGGTGTTGGTCTGTGTCACAGGAAGTAGTTATTGACGTATGTTAGAAAATGCAGGTGTTGACACATGTCGCAGAAAGCATTTTCCCCCAAGATATTCAATGACAGTGGCACACTTAACAGTATTCAGATGTTAACACTCTTAAAAGAACACATGGTCTGACACATGGTTGCAGAAAAAGAAGTGTGGATCATAAGTGTCATGAGAAACGCACTGACAGGTGTCGATCTGTCGGTCTGACCACAATCCAAATTCGAGGAAAGCCGTCGATATTGAAAAATGTACCATCTAAATCAGGTGATCGAGATTATAAACGTGGCGGTTTCAAGGGACACGTGGCCACTATTAGAGATACAAAGTTTTGTGACTTAGAGGTGTTGTAATATATACTCTGGAAAGGAATACAAATTATTTAAAAACTTTGATTAGAGTGGAAAGGTTGCTAAGGTCAATCAAATGTCACCATCTAAATTAATTTTGTCTCTTTAAAACAATATATTTAAACATTCCAAGTATGTCATTTATACAGATATCGATAGTTTACAGTATGTTTGTAACAAGCTTAGAGGTGTTCAAATATACCAATCTAAATATACAGTATGTTGTCCTGATTAGAGTGTTTAATATATACTGGTATTGGAGGTCAATCTAAATTCACTATTAATGGATACAGTATGTTTTGTAACAAACTCCTGATTAGAGGTGTTGTAATATATACTGGTATTGACAATCTAGAATATGTATTAACAAACTGGATACAGTATGTTCTGTAACAAACTCCTGATTAGAGGTGTTTAATATATACTTCAGTATTGAGGTCAATCTATTAATTCACTATTAGTGGATACAGTATGTTTTGTAACAAACTCTGATTAATCTAGAATTCATGTTTAATATACTGGTATTGAGGTCAATCTAGAATTCACTATTAATGGATACAGTATGTTTTGTAACAAACTCCTGATTAGAGGTGTTGTAATATATACTGGTATTGACGTCAATCTAGAATTTACTATTAGTGGATACAGTATGTTCTGTAACAAACTCCTGATTAGAGGTGTTGTAATATATACTGGTATTGACGTCAATCTAGAATTCACTATTAGTGGATACAGTATGTTCTGTAACAAACTCCTGATTAGAGGTGTTGTAATATATACTGGTATTGACGTCAATCTAGAATTCACTATTAGTGGATACAGTATGTTTTGTAACAAACTCCTGATTAGAGGTGTTGTAATATATACTGGTATTGACGTCAATCTAGAATTCACTATTAATGGATACAGTATGTTTTGTAACAAACTCCTGATTAGAGGTGTTGTAATATATACTGGTATTGACGTCAATCTAGAATTCACTATTAGTGGATACAGTATGTTTTGTAACAAACTCCTGATTAGAGGTGTTGTAATATATACTGGTATTGAGGTCAATCTAGAATTCACTATTAGTGGATACAGTATGTTTTGTAACAAACTCCTGATTAGAGGTGTTGTAATATATACTTAGAGTGTTGTATTGGTATTGGTCAATCTAAAATTCACTATTAATGGATACAGTATGTTCTGTAACAAACTCCTGATTAGAGGTGTTGTAATATATACTGGTATTGACGTCAATCTATTAGCGTCAATTCACTATTAGTGGATACAGTATGTTTTGTAACAAACTCCTGATTAGAGGTGTTGTAATATATACTGGTATTGAGGTCAATCTAGAATTCATTATTAGTGGATACAGTATGTTTTGTAACAAACTCCTGATTAGAGGTGTTGTAATATATACTGGTATTGAGGTCAATCTAGAATTCACTATTAGTGGATACACTATGTTTTGTAACAAACTTCACATGATTAGAGGTGTTGTAATATATACTGGTATTGACGTCAATCTAGAATTCATTATTAGTGGATACACTATGTTTTGTAACAAACTCCTGATTAGAGGTGTTGTAATATATACTGGTATTGACGTCAATCTAGAATTCACTATTAGTGGATACAGTATGTTTTGTAACAAACTCCTGATTAGAGGTGTTGTAATATATACTGGTATTGAGGTCAATCTATAATTCACTATTAGTGGATACAATGTTTTGTAACAAACTCCTGATTAGAGGCGACCTAATATATGTTTTAGATTTTCTTGGTGCCCAGTCGTATGATGTTCCTGATGCAATTGAAGAAGTGAATGGTGTGTTTTCAAATATAATAATATTTCGTTTTTGATTGGAATTGTTTATAGGAACGATGGTTCCGTTAAATTGGAATTTAGAAATGATATTAGAATATCTCAAATAGTAATTATAATTGCATTTTGATTACTGGGGATTTTAATTTTCCATATATAAAATGGTATAAGTCATGCAATATACACCCCGAAACTTTGTTTGTTGAGAATTTTGACAGATGCTTATCTTATACATATGGTGACAGAGCCTACTAGACACAAAACTCACGTATACTAGACTTGGTCCCAATAAGTAGATGTTGACACATGTCCCAATAAGTAGATGTTGACACATGTCCCAATAAGTAGATGTTGACACATGTAGCAATAAGTAAATGTTGACACATGTAGCAATAAGTAGATGTTGACACATGTAGCAATGTAGCAATAAGTAAATGTTGACACATGTAGCAATAAGTAAATGTTGACACATGTCCCAATAAGTAAATGTTGACACATGTAGCAATAAGTAAATGTTGACACATGTCCCAATAAATAGATGTTGACACATGTCCCAATAAGTAGATGTTGACACATGTCACAATAAGTAGATGTTGACACATGTCCCAATAAGTAGATGTTGACACATGTCCCAATAAGTAGATGTTGACACATGTCCCAATAAGTAGATGTTGACACATGTCCCAATAAGTAGATGTTGACACATGTCCCAATAAGTAGATGTTGACACATGTCCCAATAAGTAGATGTTGACACATGTCCCAATAAGTAAATGTTGACACATGTCACCAATAAGTAAATGTTGACACATGTCCCAATAAATAGATGTTGACACATGTCCCAATAAGTAAATGTTGACACATGTCCCAATAAGTAAATGTTGACACATGTCCCAATAAATAGATGTTGACACATCTCTCAATAAGTAGATGTTGACACATGTCACAATAAGTAGATGTTGACACATGTCACAATAAATAGATGTTGACACATCTCTCAATAACTAAATGTTGACACATGTCATAATAAGTAAATGTTGACAATGTCCCAATAAGTAAATGTTGACACATGTCCCAATAAGTAAATGTTGACACATGTCCCAATAAAATAGATGTTGACACATGTCCCAATAAGTAAATGTTGACACATGTCCCAATAAGTAGATGTTGACACATGTCACAATAAGTAAATGTTGACACATGTCCCAATAATTAAATGTTGACACATCCACAATAAGTAAATGTTGACACATGTCCCAATAAGTAAATGTTGACACATGTCCCAATAAGTAAATGTTGACACATGTCCCAATAATAGATGTTGACACATGTCTCAATAAATAGATGTTGACACATCTCTCAATAAGTAAATGTTGACACATGTCCCAATAAGTAAATGTTGACACATGTCCCAATAAGTAAATGTTGACACATCTCTCAATAAGTAGATGTTGACATGTCCCAATAAATGCAGATGTTGA
The DNA here is from genome assembly GCA_037039925.1 of Doris montereyensis. Lineage (NCBI taxonomy): Eukaryota > Metazoa > Mollusca > Gastropoda > Nudibranchia > Dorididae > Doris > Doris montereyensis. The sequence continues at coordinate 20,272 of JAXRKP010002532.1, read as the reverse complement.
CACATGTCCCAATAAGTAAATGTTGACACATGTCCCAATAATATATGTTGACACATCTCTCAATCAATAGATGTTGACACATCTCCCAAATAAGTAGATGTTGACACATGTCCCAATAAGTAGATGTTGACACATGTCCCAATAATAGATGTTGACACATGTCCCAATACGTAGATGTTGACACATGTCCCAATACGCAGATGTTGACACATGTCCCAATACGTAGATGTTGACACATGTCCCAATACGTAGATGTTGACACATGTCCCAATAAGTAGATGTTGACACATGTCCCAATAAGTAGATGTTGACACATGTCCCAATAAGTAAATGTTGATGTTGACACATGTCCCAATAAGTAAATGTCGACATGCGATGAAACAACTTGCAGAGCTGTTCGTAGACTATTTTATACATCGATATCAAATATCAAAACAAATTGACGAGGTTGCTAGAGACACTGAATTTACATCATTTGTTGATGGAGTCATGACATCGTGCACTAAAAGTTCTATTGGAGACATTAAGAACATTATTGTTTCGAGTCCAAATAAATCCACCAACTAGACCCCATGCCAACGTCACTTTTGAAAAGAACGCATTCATGAATTATCACTATACATCACGAAACTAATCAACAATTCGTTGAGGACAGAGATCGCCCCGAGAACTTAAAAAAGGGACTTGACAGGAAAATTTTAAAAACTATAGACCTGCATCTAGCTTTACTATTCGTTTCCAAACTTTTAGAAAAGTTGTCAAACAAATTTCGACTCATGTTCAAGACAATAATCTTCAAGAATATTGTGCGAACCACAGCACAGAGACAGCATTCATGAAGATCGTAAATGATCGCCTCAAAGTTATAGAAAGACTACAATCCTTGGTCTACTAGATCTCCTCCACAGCCGTCGATACTCTGGACCACATCATTCTACTCAAAAGGCTTAGAACTACTTTTAGTATCTCTGGCATCGATCCCGACTGGTTCTGTCGTATATATCGGGAGAATCCAAATAGTTTCAATCAGGAATCAGCCTACAGAACGTAACATTCTCTAGAAAATGTACCCAAAGGCTCCGTTTCGGCCCTTTACTATTCGTTCTATATAATCTTCCCAGTAGCAAGAATATTGAAAACACTCGCTTGCCTGCCATAATATGTACGCTGTGACACTCAAATCTTTAAACATGTGTCTCACAATTAGATATGTTTACGAACGTTGTATTTGTTTATCTTCGAATTGGACAAGTTCTGCAACCAAATTAAAACCGAATGGGGATAAGACAGACCTTGTTCATTACAACTCCGTCTATAAAGACCACAGTTTAGATTTGTCACTGCGCATTGGCGACACTGATATCCCAGTAACACGAAGGAGGCAAGTGGAGTGACGTCAAAGGCAAATATGACAATAAGTGACAACTCTAATAAAGACAAAACAAAACACGTGACGTTTCGGGTATAACCGTCACACAACAAACAAAATATCTAGAATCTAGATCTAAGTACTACCTCAGGCAATAGACAAAGAAGATGACTATAGATCTAGATCTATTAGCACCAAAAAAGATAACGTAAACAAATAAAGATACGTATGCAACAAAAGCACTATCAAATAGCTGTGAATAATACGAAGGAGCAACAGGGGAGTGAAGTCAAAGGCGAAATATGACACACGTGACAACTCCCCTAATAAAGACAGAACAAATACGCTAATATATCTAGATCTATAGTCATCTTCTTTGTCATACTGTAGGATGAGGTAGTACTTAAATCTAGATTCTAGATATTTCTCGTTTGTTGTCTGACGAAGGGTTAAACCCGAAACGTCACGTGTTTATTCTGTCTTTATTAGTTGAGTTGTCACTTATTGTCCTAATTCGCCCTTTGATATCCCGCTAGCGAACAACATAAGAAATCTCGGTGTTATCCTCGGCAAATGACTTATCAATGGAGAGTTACAATAGTCAGATAACAACGTGTGTTATAATCACCTAGAAACATCAGGACCATCAGACCTTTTCATTACGATACACGCGCAGCAAGCTTATCCTATCTTTGATTTTCTGAAAGATCTACTACTGCAATCCATTACTTTTTGTCTTCCGCAAGTACAGCTAAACGTCACAGAAAACTCCAAACCAACGTTACCGAATCGTTCTCCAGAAGAGAAAGAAAGACGATGCTTCTGTTTCCTCCGACAGCTGCACTGGCTTATGCTGAGCAACGGGTGCAGTTCAAGGCAGCGACCATTGTCTTCATGTGTGAAGAATATACGACTCCAGCGTATGGCTGTAACTCACAGCGCTACCAACTCGGCAGGTCACTTCGTTCAACAGACAATGCTCTCCTCTCAGATTGAAGATTCCCCACCGTCCACTGAAAGCTGGTGAATGAAGTTTCCAATGCTTCGGACCACAAATATGGAATAGCCTTCCACTTGAAATTTCGTCCATAGACATCTTCAAAAAACGCCTCAAGACGCATCGGTATAGAGCTTTTATTTCTTCAACTGTCTTAGTCCTAAGCATATTGTGTTCTTAGCATTGGAATTGTAATGCACACAGAGCCCTCTGTTTGGGACGGGCGTATGGCAATATAAATGTTTACATTATTTATTATTATTATTATTATTATAATAACTTTACAGACTAGCTATTTGCACCCTTCTCAGCCCTTTTGAAGTCTTTTTTTTCATGCATTATGTTTTGTTTTGTTTAAGGAGCGTAGTTAACTCGGTTGGCTGCACACCTTCTTTACATGACGAGG
>JAXRKP010002532.1:0-12500 GCA_037039925.1 Doris montereyensis | reverse complement strand
TGTAAAAGACACTTGCTTTTATTGGAGAAGAAGAAGAAGAAGAAGAAGAAGAAAAAGAAGAAGAAGAAAAGAAGAAGAAGAAGAAGAAGAAGAAGAAGAAGAAGAAGAAGAAGAAGAAGAAGAAGAAGAAGAAGAAGAAGAAGAAGAAGAAGAAGAAGAAGAAGAAGAAGAAGAAGAAGAAGAAGAAGAAGAAGAAGAAGAAGAAGAAGAAGAAGAAGAAGAAGAAGAAGAAGAAGAAAAGAAGAAGAAGAAGAAGAAGAAGAAGAAGAAGAAGAAGAAGAAGAAGAAGAAGAAGAAGAAGAAGAAGAAGAAGAAGAAGAAGAAGAAGAAGAAGAAGAAGAAGAAGAAGAAGAAGAAGAAGAAGAGAAGAAGAAGAAGAAGAAGAAGAAGAAGAAGAAGAAGAAGAAGAAGAAGAAGAAGAAGAAGAAGAAGAAGAAGAAGAAGAAGAAGAAGAAGAAGAAGAAGAAGAAGAAGAAGAAGAAGAAGAAGAAGAAGAAGAAGAAGAAGAAGAAGAAGAAGAAGAAGAAGAAGAAGAAGAAGAAGAAGAAGAAGAAGAAGAAGAAGAAGAAGAAGAAGAAGAAGAAAAAGGCGACAGAAGTGATTACACCAAACTTACCAGTGTCATATTGTTCACCATCAAACGTTTCAATGTCACATCATTTATATACCATCAAACGTTTCAATGTCACATCATTTATACACCATCAAACGTTTCAATGTCACATCATTTATACATCAAACGTTTCAATGTCACATCATTTATACATCAAACGTTTCAATGTCACATCATTTATACACCATCAAACGTTTCAATGTCACATCATCTATACACCATCAAACGTTTCAATGTCACATCATTTATACACCATCAAACATTTCAATGTCACATCATTTATACACCATCAAACGTTTCAATGTCACATCATTTATACACCATCAAACGTTTCAATGTCACATCATTTATACACCATCAAACGTTTCAATGTCACATCATCTATACACCATCAAACGTTTCAATGTCACATCATTTATACACCATCAAACGTTTCAATGTCACATCATTTATACACCATCAAACGTTTCAATGTCACATCATTTATACACCATCAAACGTTTCAATGTCACATCATTTATACACCATCAAACGTTTCAATGTCACATCATTTATACACCATCAAACGTTTCAATGTCACATCATCTATACACCATCAAACGTTTCAATGTCACATCATTTATTCACCATCAAACCTGTCAACGTTATGATTTTGAACAATGCAATCTGCTAATGTCACGCTATTATACTATCCAGTTTGTGCATGTCCCATTGTTACACGTTTAAATTTTCGAATGGTGTGATTTCATATTATACTATCAAGCCTGTCAATGTAACGTTGTCACGTATCAAACTGGCCAGTGTGCGTCGTTGATACATTATCAAAGCCGTTAATGTCATATTACTAAACTATCTAACTTGTCAATGTCCCATAGCTGAATTATGCCACTGCCAATGCTTCAGGTTATAACGCTACCCCAAGCGTTAATGTCACATAGTTATAGTTTGCCATCTGCCAATGTCATGTTTAACACTTTTCAACTTGCTAGTGTCTCATTTTTAAAATCAAGAAACGTTACTTATACATATGGTTAAAAAAAAGATAATAATATTATGGCAAAACTACTGTTTATTTGTTTACATGTTTGTCAGTTTTGCTAAAAGTGTTGAAATCTGTATCCTATTGCACGTTTGTTAATTAACAATTATATGTGTACTAAAACGTTCTCTGATACCGTGTTTTCGACATCTCTAGGCGCATTTTCTCAAAGCATACCCACCCCTTACTTCCACTTCCAACCCCACCCTCCCCCCCCGGTCCCATGTCCCATAACGCCCAAAACCCTGCACATCGAACTTTACCCAAGACATCCATATTACCTTAAGTCCCACAAACCCATATATAATTTATTCACACATTGAGACAAGATATCGACCTCTCAATCAAAAGATCGTTTGTTCAAACCCCGACAGTTGAAAAATGTTACTCGAGTTTTTTTGGGAGTAAAGCCCATCCCCACCCCTTGCCCAGGTAGGTGGAACGACACCTAGTCCCATCGAAGACAGACGATAAAAAAGGAGGCTCTGTGCACAGATCACAACACTCCGTGCATATTAAAGATCCTTTTGGATGCGTAGTGTACAGGGCAGTCTGGGCAATGTTAAAAGTCCTACCACAATCTCCGAGATCATCTTAGTTATGGATGCAAGTAAATCAAATCTCATCAAAAACTTGCGTGTTCCCAAATTCGACCATCACTATATTTCTTACCCATTTCCTCCTGTACACACATCTATACAAACACACACACACACACACACACACACACACACACACACACATACACTCACTCTACCGTTTTCCCCTCATGTCCCATAATACATCCAGTTTCACACGCCCAACATATATTTTGTGTGCTTCTCTACTCAAGTGTCGACAAGTGGGAGACAAAGGTTGTACGGGTGACACAACCATTCAATTTCGACATGCAGTTGCAAGTCAATCGAATACTGCACTGGTAGCTCCGTCATTAGAGCGATTTACTACAACCTAACCCACGAGGCCCAAGTTTGATTCCCAGTGTGGGCATTTTTTTGTCCTGCTGTCCTGTTGACCCAGCATCGAAATCGATAGCTAGCAATGACAAATTACCCCATTATGCCGTATGTCGAGAAAGATCAGGGCTATGTTCCTGATTATCTTGAGTTCAACTCTAAGTATGGGACATACTTTGCTTTACTGCTGTGGTAATATATGCGTTTCACCGCATTGGTTCTGGCTGGGTATCCTAAGATAACTCGCATTATTATTTACAATATCTAAGGAATATTTTTTTCTTTTTTTCACTATTGGTAAAGAAAGAGGATATTGAGAAATGCCAGTGTCCATCTTATATCTGGTCGTGTTATAAATGGTTCAGCTATACATTGGACAAATACATGAACATGGATATATGATACATCTGTTACTTTCACAAGCGACAGTTCTCGACTTTACATCATTGTCTTCTTATTTGCCATGATATCAAAACCTTTTTTCAACTCCGTTTGAGAGCATACAGTATAGTCCATTGAGCGGCCTCATACTAATACCACCACAATACCCCACCCCCCACCTTTGCAGAGCTGGAAATCACTGAAGCCTATGAAACACGTACCAGAGTTAGTAAATGACGAAATCAGACTGAAGCACTCTTGGCCAAACACGTACCAGAGTCAGTAAATGACGAAATTAGTAAAACACGTACCAGAGTCAGTAAATAACGAAATCAGACTGAAGCACTCTTGGCCAAACACGTACCAGAGTCAGTAAATAACGAAATCAGACTGAAGCACTCTTGGCCAAACACGTACCAGAGTCAGTAAATAACGAAATCAGACTGAAGCACCCTTGCCCAAACACGTACCAGAGTCAGAAATGACGAAATCAGACTGAAGCACCCTTGCCCAAACACGTACCAGAGTCAGTAAATGACGAAATCAGACTGAAGCACCCTTGCCCAAACACGTACCAGAGTCAGAAAATGACGAAATCAGACTGAAGCACCTTGCCTCAAGAGTCAGTAAATGACGAAATCAGACTGAAGCACCCTTGCCCAAACACGTACCAGAGTCAGTAAATGACGAAATCAGACTGAAGCACCCTTGCCCAAACACGTACCAGAGTCAGTAAATGACGAAATTAGACTGAAGCACCTTTGCCCAAACACGTACCAGAGAGCAAATGACGAAATCAGACTGAAGCACCTTTGCCCAAACACGTACCAGAGTCAGTAACAACTGAAATCAGACTGAAAATCAGACTGAAGCACCCTTTGCCCAAACACGTACCAGAGTCAGAAAATGACGAAATCAGACTGAAGCACCCTTGCCCAAACACGTACCAGAGTCAGTAAATAACGAAATCAGACTGAAGCACTCTTGGCCAAAAAGAGCAACGGCGACGATAATTCATAACTGCTGGAGCATCTGGTGGTGTCCACACTTCAACTTCTCCAGGCACTAAACTTTGTAGACAGGCAGAAAGACAGACAGACACGCACACATCCTGGCTGGGACCGCTTACTAGATTTGAGTGGTTTGAGCATAATGACCTTTTTTTGTTATTATTGGTTCTGTTGTTTGATTTTTTTTTAAATATTAGAAGGGGGGTGGTGGGGGTAATTATGATCATAATCCTTCTACAACAGAAACCGGTTATAAAATGGAATGAATCGTGTTCTCGTAAATCCAATTAAATCTGATACAGTCACACAAGATTATTTGATGAAGAAAAACTCAGACGCATTTATAGTGTACAAATAGAGTGAATAACACTGAAGGAGATAATTACGGTAGACAACTGTAGTAACACGTGGATGGATTCTGGTTCCTGGAAAATGTCAGAGGCAAGTCTGAAAGCCACATACTGTCTTGCGTTGAATGATTGCATGCACACATCAACTGTTACAAAATCGGGGCACTTATCTCTCTGCTTACATACCAGGTGTACTTAATGCCAATTATGGTGGCTGATGTTAGTAACGATGTGTACAAACAATCATCGCACCGGGTCAAGTCACGGGTTATCTACTGACGGTCAGTCAACACATGAAAGATAAACCGATGTGTACATATCACTTAACGAATATCGCAGATACATAAACTGGATGCATAAGCCTGTCTACATGATCATCAGCTGTCCAAATAAACAGAATGACCATGAATAATGTCCGTTTAAATGTATGTCTTGCCTCGAGTTGACTTTAGCAAATGGATCAGAGTAAAACAAAACAAATAGCAGTTGTTTTCAGAGTGGCGTTATCTGAAGTATCATTGCGTTTGAATGCACCAAAGGTCCCCATTGCAAGTTATAGTGTGCATTTCTAACTAAATTGCTCTCAAGTAGTAATGAAGTCAAGTGTCAAATGAGGGCTCTTTAGCTTCCAAACTTCACGTGAACGTATTTTGTGTCCCATTGTTCCCCTTTTCAAATAAGTCGCGTGCTGTTATGCTACTTAACCCAACGTACCAAAAAAAACAATGCCTATCTAACAGACAGCTTTAAAGTCCCAGCTTGACATCAAAGATGGTTGCTTATCTATTTATGGCAGGGCTGGAAAATTCCAGCTTCATTTGACATGGAAGATTCCTAAATTCATTTGACAAGGAAGATTCCTAAATTCATTTGACAAGGAAGATTCCTAAATTGCCTAGACAACTGTAAGCTTTTTAAAGGAATAACTGACATGAACACATACCAGATGCAAAGTACATCCACGTGTTCCCTACCTTGTTACAAGGAGCCGAATACTGAGTTTCAGGAAGAAAGATACAAGAAGAATGTCGCAGACGTTATAAAGAATGTGTCTCATTGTACATACACTGCTGCTGTTATGTCAAATAATGGATAAAAATAAATAAATTGAAAATTAACGACCATAAAAACTGAGTTTATTCTGTGTTAGTCTGAGTCGAAACTCAATAATCACGGCATGGCATCTATCTCCATTGCAAGTATTAGCTTTCCTGTTACGGAAAAAAAAGCTAAATAATAGGGTGTCTTTCTTGCCAGCAGTATTTCAATGGATTGTAAAATAAATCACATAATAAAGACTATTGATTTTCAGCTCAGAAAATTTTCACAAACGAAATCCTTTCTTTCCCCTGATTCCATAAACACGCTGGTGTTATTCATGCTTTTGTGACGGTGTGACTACTGCAATTCGTAATTAGCGGATCTCAGAGATGGGAAACTTAACACAAAAAAACCCATCAAAGAGTACAAAATAACGCAATTAGCTTTGAACTTGGGAAATCCCGATTTGACATAAGCACACACAGCCCTCCATTGGTTGCCAGTAAAAGTTAGGATTGAATACAAAATTTCACTTTTCAGTTATAATTCTTTGGAGTCATTCGCCTCTTTGTATATTCAATAAATTATTAACTCAAATAATACTATACAAGAATTCTAAGATTTTTAGTACTACCCAAAGCAAAGCTCAAACATTTTGGAAAAAGACGTTTCATTAGTATGGAACTTTCGTCCACCATTTGTGAGATTTGCAACTAGCATTGATAATTTAAAAAAACGTTTAAAGAGCCATCTGTTCAGAAATATCTGTTTTTGAATTTCATGATCTCTTAAATCATAACATGTATGATTGATTCCTTTATACAATACGTGTTGTACTCTTTGTATAGCAAATCGTTTTAAATCTGTTTAAGATCAGTTATAAATAACCTATGACATTGTGAATGTTTGGTTGGGTGATTCAGGTACTCGTAATCGTAACACGCCTTGTGACTTCGGTTTTAGGCGTTATTTAAATAAACTTATTAGTAGTAGTATTATTATCCATTCTGCAGAAGCCTGCCAGTGGGATGATATTACAATAAATATTTTGCTCCTTGTTTTTATCTGTCATGTTGTGATCATGCTAAAGGGTGAAGTTTGGCATTGTCCAGTTGATTGTGTTATGTTGACTAGTGAGGCGAAGCAACTCTTTAAATTTACAATTTTAAAATACTGCGTAGGTCGTGTCCCTTGATTTTAAGTGTGTGTTGTTTAATATAGTGCCTTACATGCAGCAGTGTTTTTTTTTGCCCTCCAGTGTTTTCTATTTATTACTACAGGTTATCTTTTTTTCTACCTTGTGGTAATTTATAACTTTTATCTTCGTTATTCTACAACAAGCCATTTGATTTCTGTTTTATTTTGTTTTCTTAATCGCACTCACTGGGCTTGGCATTGCCGTTGGTCCTGTTTTTATAAACAATGGAAGTCGACACAGCCATGGTGGTCGAAGAAAGCAAAAACATGTCAGAGTTCAATTGGGTCATCGACCAACCGCTTGTCAGTATTCCCTCTGTCTCTGTCTCTGTCTCTCTGTCTCTCTGTCTCTGTCTCTCTCCGTCTCTGTCTCTGTCTATGTCTCTGTCTCTGACTCTCTGTTTCTGTCTATGTCTCTGTCTCTGTCTCTCTGTTTCTGTCTGTCTGTCTGTATGCCTGTCTGTCTGTCTGTCTGCCTGTCTCTCTCTCTCTCTCTCTCTCTCTCTCTCTCTCTCTCTCTCTCTCTCTCTCTCTCTCTCTCTCTCTCTCTCTCTCTCTCTCTCTCTCTCTCTCTCTCTCTCTCTCTCTCTCTCTCTCTCTCTCTCTCTCTCTCTGAGTCTCTCTCTCTCTCTCTCTCTCTCTCTCTCTCTCTCTCTCTCTCTTTTCTCTCGCTCTCTTGTTAAAATGCTGATGATATATTAGAATCTAATAACCCCCATTTTCCTGCCGCGGGAAAGGACAAAGGAGAATGATGAGACGTAGATAAGATCTAGATTGTGTGCCTTCGCTTTCATTCATTACATTTCGCATCATCTAGAACTGCTATTCATTAATAATGGACTAGACATTGCACATGTAAACCAATCATCCTACTGACATCACTGAACTGGTGCACACCATGGGTTAACAATACATTATCAAATGTCCAGCATTAGCGCATCTCTGTCAACCAACTTTCATCCAATGGGCAGTCGTAAAACAGTTCCTCATTTTCGATACAACCAATGCTAGATCTAGATTATCTAGATATATTTGTAAACTTCAGAAGGCTCACCTGTTCAGCGAGTCTAAAGAAAGCTAGCAGGCCGACTGTTTTAGAATGTATAGTATTTAAGAATTTATTTGAATTCAGTATCTTCAAGACACCTGAAATGATAACTAATAATTGTTAAAAATTATCCCAATTTCTACAGCCAAAAACGAAAAGACTTTTCTTTTCTTTTTTTCTTTTCTTAGTCCCTCATCCCCCCCCCCCCGCCGGCCACCACTCTCTCTTCAAGCTACAACTCGCTTAAATGTAACAATTCAAGCCTATTTAAGCTCTTTGAGTCTGCTCTTCCTCGCATCATCGCGGTTTTACTTCGGTTAGAACGATGTGTAAACGAAATTTAAGAATATTATGTAAACTGTGCTTGTTGTTTAAGCAACAGCAAGTGGATCAGACATAGATCTGCCTATTTATATTTTGTTCTGTTTCTGTTTTTGTGACTGTCAGTCAATGATGTAAAAATGGTGGGATGCTTGACGGACACATGCTTTGTTACCATATCTGTTATTGGTTTCAATGATATTATAGAGTTTTAGAAGTCTCTGCTCTAGTGCGCACAGTTTCTTACCATTACGGAATAGACCTTATTTTATTACCAAGGAGAAATAACTTGAAATTTTGAGAACTTGGATGGCATCAACTAGTCCTAACTGGCATTTTTTGAAATTTCAGCTAAGTTGTTTACTCTCTTCCCTTATTGTATGGATAAATTTGTAATTTATATACATTTCGCACCTTCAGTGTAATTTTTTTATCTTGATTAATACTTCCTTTCATTCATTCTCTATTATTTCTTCTTTCTAGACCCAATGAGATATAGATCTAATCTTACATTTATCCTATTTTTTCGTTCTTGTTTCCCATACTCACACGTCTCTCTCTCTCCCTTTCTTTCTTCCCTGCCTGTTTTTTTCTTTTTCTCTTCTCTCTCTCTCTCTCTCTCTCTCTCTCTCTCTCTCTCTCTCTCTCTCTCTCTCTCTCTCTCTCTCTCTCTCTCTCTCTCTCTCTCTCTCTCTCTCTCTCTCTCTCTCTCTCTCACACACACACACACTCTCTCTATATATTTCTCTCATGCTCTCTATCTCCTTCTCACCTTTTATTACATACTTATCTTCATATTTTTTATTTCATTCTAGATCTGAACCTTCCACTCTCGCTCTTTCTTCCCTCTCTGCTACGTTTCTTAACATCACTGTCTTTTTTTCTTTCTTTCTTTCTCCTTTATGTTTTTCTTCTGACATCACATTGTGTGATGCCGGAGGTATTATTTAGATCTAGATTCTAAATATTTCTCGTTTGTTGTCTGACGAAGGGTTATACCCGAAACGTCACGTGTTTGTTCTGTCTTTATTAGTGGAGTTGTCACTTATTGTCATATTTCGCCTGCTCTCTATCGGTCTATCTGTATGCTTGTTTCTCTCTGTCTCTGTCTCCCCATGTCCATGTCTGTCTGTCTCTGTCTCTGTCTGTCTCTGTCTCTGTCTCTGTCTGTCCATGTCTCTGTCTGTCTGTCTCTGTCTGTCTCTGTCTATCTCTGTCTCTGTCTGTCTCTCTTAGTGGGCATTATACACGTACAGTTAAAACATTCATCCGTCAGTGTCAGGACTGTTTTCTACCTTGTATTGCGATATTAACTGCTGCGTAAGTGGCTGGCTTTGCATGGTTGCTTTGCCCTTGGCCAGTAAAGTACAAAAACAAACACATGACCTGGCTCAACCTCTATGAACACTAGCGGGGACAGGGTAGGGAGGGAGATGGGCGGGGCAGTGCTCCACGGAAAACCACCAGTGACGTATGTAGGCCTGCGACGTTGCATAATCCTAGGTGTCGATAGTCTCCGCTCCGCGCATGACCGCCCCTGATGGTGGAAAACACGATATATATATATATATATATATATATATATATATATATATATATACATATATATATATATATATATATATATATATATATATATATATATATATTTATATAATATGCATTATATAAACATATGATTATATATATAGGTCATCTCCTACTTTGAAAATGTGCAACTGGACATATAAAACTTATTAATGTCATAATGAGAAAGCGAAAAATACTGCTATATATATATTTATATAAAAGGACATTATAGAAACACATGGTGGTACAAAAGGACATGGGTCATCTCCCGACTCCGGTTGAAAATGTGCAACTGGACATGGTGAAACTTATTACATGTCGCTAATGAGAAAGCATGACATGGTTCTATCTTGGTGGTACAAAATGACATGGTGTAGGTACAAAAGGACATGGTGGTACAAAAGGACATGGACATGATGGTATGTTGGTACAAAGGACATGGTGGTAAAAAGGACATGATGGTACAAAAGGACATAGTTGTATGAAATGACATGATGGTACAAAATGACATGGTGGTACAAAATGACATGGTGGTACAAAAGGACATGGTGGTACAAAAGGACATGGTGGTACAAAAGGACATGGTGGTACAAAAGGACATGATGGTACAAAAGGACATGATGGTATAAAAGGACATGATGGTACAAAAGGACATGGTGGTACAAAAGGACATGGTGGTACAAAAGGACATAGTGGTAAAAAAGGACATATTGATATCTTACACATATTCATCGTTATTAGATTCATCACAAATCTGTTGCGATCGTAACCAAAGGAGAATATTTTTGTTGTTGTTAAACAACAGTCTTGTCCTTAACTACTGACCTCGTTTCACATGCCACTTGTCCCCACAGTTTTTGAATCACCATAATTATTTCTATGCTTGTATCTCTTGTCAACTGTGACGTAACAAATGTATAGTGCTGGTCTCACTCTGACTTGATTTGATTTGATTTAACGTGCACAGAGTGTTGTGATCTGTACACGGGACCTCCTTTTATCGTCTGTCTTTGATCGGACTAGGTGTCGATCCACTTACTTGGACCAGGGGGTAGATTTTGCTAAAAAAAATCGATGCGTTAACTAATAAGTTTCCTTCTTATTTTATACTCTATCAGCGATGGGTAGAACACGAATTGTTCTCAATTCTGCCTCCCCCTCCCGCCGCGCGCCTCTGAATTACAGAAAGGGACAGGCCCATACTAAAGTTGCAAATGACTACAGGCACTGCAGTTTGTTGTTTAGGCCATGAGGCTCGCAAGTACACCACATTGGCTGAGTTGGCCTTGTTGCACGCGAAATATGTCCCGCCAAGTGCCATACAATTAGCGAACAGCAGAGTGACAGAGATGAATCATTAAGAGGAGAGAACCGGCTTAGAGAAACAGTTTTTGATGTCTTTAAGATTTTTAGTAAAACGGTCAGCTAAGCGAAAGTCAGTTTCACAATATATTTCATATGACATTGTTTACAAAAAATAGGAAAATGACGTTCCTGTTAGTACAGGACTAAAGTGACTTTGAGTTCACAGTTGGGAAGATATGGAGACCATTTCCTCAATATATGGGCAGGTGTTACAACGTCTCCTACCACATTGAAGGTATATTATTTCTGTGGACCAGGAGATCGCGAAGATTCCCCGTTTCGCCTGTAAACAAAAAAGGGCGGGGGAGGGAGCAGAGTCAGAAAATATATCCCTTGTGATAGGACCATTCCGTAGAATTGAATAACTGTTTGAAAACCAAGTTGTTAACAAAACTATGTTTATTGTGAGGATGGTATGTCATGATAGGTCTCACTGTGCCAGTACGGTTTTTGTCTGTATTTTGACTTGATCGAGAGAGCTGCAGTGTTTTAATGCGGTGGAGAGCGGATGAAATGATATTATTATGTTGTGGAAATCTGCTTTGCGGGAAGTAATCACCCTCTCTCTCGGCCTCTTCTTTCAAAGTCTATACTGTCATCTTGACATAGACGACGAAGACGTCTATATTGTCATCTTGACAGACGACAAAGACGTCTATATTGTCATCTTGACATACGACAAAGACGTCTATATTGTCATCTTGACAGACACGACGAAGACGTCTAGATTGTCATCTTGACAGACACGACGAAGACGTCTATATTGTCATCTTGACAGACGACAAAGACGTCTATATTGTCATCTTGACAGACACGACAAAGACGTCTATATTGTCATCTTGACAGACACGACGAAGACGTCTAGATTGTCATCTTGACAGACACGACGAAGACGTCATATTGTCATCTTGACAGACACGACAAAGACGTCTATATTGTCATCTTGACAGAGACGACGAAGACGTCTAAATCTTGACAGACACGACGAAAACGTTTATATTGTCATCTTGACAGACACGACAAAGACGTCTATATTGTCATATTGACAGACACGACAAAGACGTTTTATATTGTCATCTTGACAGACACGACAAAGACGTTTATATTGTCATCTTGGACAGACACGACAAAGACGTTTATATTGTCATCTTGACAGACACGACGATGACGTCTATATTGTCATCTTGACAGAGACGACGATGACGTCTATATTGTCATCTTGACAGAAACGACGAAGACGTAAACGCGGACACCAAGATGGGCTTAGTTACGATTTCTCATCCGCCAAAGCTTGAAAGCGCCACTGACATCCTCTTCATTACTACTAGTAGTAATACAGGTGCATTAATGATGGCATAATCGATTTATGCTGTATGGCCAAGGACATTTGCAGACTAAATTAAGCGTGTTCAATCATTTAATCCAGCCATATCTCATACATTCGAAAAATAATATCTAAAGTGACATTACTTGGAAATCGGGGTATTCTTATCAAATAAATCTATATCACCACCTTCCATGTGTTATAAGGAACCATGGCGGTTACAACTACCTTCAGTGTTCCCCTTCATCCTGTCTTTGAAGGAATTATGTCCCTTTATGCCCCCACA
>JAXRKP010002531.1:30000-46634 GCA_037039925.1 Doris montereyensis | reverse complement strand
AAACAAACAACAAAAACTATACAAAACAAACAGCTAACCCAAACTATACAAAACAAACAACAAACCCAAACTGTACAAAACAAACAACTAACCAAAACTATACAAAACAAACAGCTAACCCAAACTACTACAAAACAAACAACAAACCCAAACTATACAAAACAAACAGCTAACCCAAACTATACAAAACAAACAGCTAACCCAAACTATACAAAAAACAAACAAAACAAACATCTAACCCAACTATACAAAACAAAAACAGCTAACCCAAACTATACACAAAACAAACAGCTAACCCAAACTATACAAAACAAACAGCTAACCCAAACTATACAAAACAAACAGCTAACCCAAACTATACAAAACAAACAGCTAACCCAAACTATACAAAACAAACAGCTAACCCAAACTATACAAAACAAACAGCTAACCCAAACTATACAAAACAAAACAGCTAACCCAAACTATACAAAACAAACAAAACTATACAAAACAAACAACAACAAACCAAACTATACAAAACAAACAGCTAACCCAAACTATACAAAACAAACAAACAAACTATAAAAACAAAAACCAAACTATACAAAACAAACAGCTAACCCAAACTATACAAAACAAACAGCTAACCCAAACTATACAAAACAAACAACAAACCCAAACTATACAAAACAAACAACAAACCCAAACTATACAAAACAAACAGCTAACCCAAACTATACAAAACAAACAGCTAACCCAAAATATACAAAACAAACAGCTAACCCAAACTATACAAAACAAACAACAAACCCAAACTATACAAAACAAACAGCTAACCCAAACTATACAAAACAAACAACAAACCCAAACTATACAAAACAAACAGCTAATCCAAACTATACAAAACAAACAGCTAACCCAAGCTATACAAAACAAACAGCTAACCCAAACTATACAAAACAAACAGCTAATCCAAACTATACAAAACAAACAGCTAACCCAAACTATACAAAACAAACAAACCCAAACTATATAAAACAAACAACAAACCCAAAACTATACAAAACAAACAACAAACCCAAACTATATAAAACAAAACAACAAACCCAAACTATACAAAAACAAACCCAAACCCATACAAAACAAACAACAAACCCAAACTATACAAAACAAACAACAAACCCAAACCCTCTACGTTTCGTGAAGTGTTCGACTTTGCACATGCGCACTGGATACAGACTGGTAAGAAGCATAGCCTACAAGTACATTTGTAGTCTGTTTGTATTTGACGATATTCATACATAGCAGTGAGTACAGACTGGTAAGCCATAGCCTACAAGTACATTTGTAGTCTGTTTGTATTTGACGATATTCATACATAGCAGTGAGTACAGACTGGTAAGTCATAGCCTACTAGTACATTTGTAGTCTGTTTGTATTTGACGATATTCATAACATAGCAGTGAGTACAGACTGGTAAGCCATAGCCTACTAGTACATCTGTAGTCTGTTTGCATTTGACGATATTCATACATAGCAGTGAGCAGACTGGTAAGCCATAGCCTACAAGTACATTTGTAGTCTGTTTGTATTTGACGATATTCATACATAGCAGTGAGTACAGACTGGTAAGCCATAGCCTACTAGTACATCTGTAGTCTGTTTGTATTTGACGATATTCATACATAGCAGTGAGTACAGACTGGTAAGCCATAGCCTACTAGTACATCTGTAGTCTGTTTGTATTTGACGATATTCGTACATAGCAGTGAGTACAGACTGGTAAGCCATAGCCTACTAGTACATCTGTAGTCTGTTTGTATTTGACGATATTCATACATAGCAGTGAGTACCTAGACTGGTAACGATATTCATACATAGCCTACCTAGTACATCTGTAGTCTAGTTTGTATTTGACGATATTCATACATAGCAGTGAGTACAGACTGGTAAGCCATAGCCTACTAGTACATCTGTAGTCTGTTTGTATTTGACGATATTCATACATAGCAGTGAGTACAGACTGGTAAGCCATAGCCTACTAGTACATCTGTAGTCTGTTTGTATTTGACGATATTCATACATAGCAGTGAGTACAGACTGGTAAGCCATAGCCTACAAGTACATCTGTAGTCTGTTTGTATTTGACGATATTCATACATAGCAGTGAGTACAGCCTACTGGTAAGCCATAGCCTACAAGCCTACAAGTACATCTGTAGTCTGTTTGTATTTGACGATATTCATACATAGCAGTGAGTACAGACTGGTAAGCCATAGCCTACAAGTACATCTGCTGTTTGTATTTGACGATGAGTACAGTGAGTACAGACTGGTAAGCCATAGCCTACAAGTACATTTGTAGTCTGTTTGTATTTGACGATATTCATACATAGCAGTGAGTACAGACTGGTAAGCCATAGCCAGACATCTGTAGTACATTTTGTAGTCTGTTTGTATTTGACGCTATTCGTACATAGCAGTGAGTACAGACTGGTAAACCACCAGCCTACAAGTAGCAGCTATTCGTATAGCAAGTACATTTTTTTGTAGTCTGTTTGTATTTGACGCTATTCGTACATAGCAGTGAGTACAGACTGGTAAGCCATAGCCTACAAGTACATTTGTAGTCTGTTTGTATTTGACGCTATTCACATAGCAGTGAGTACAGACTGGTAAGCCATACAGACATTTGTAGTCTGTTTGTAACGCTATTCATACATAGCAGTGAGTACAGACTGGTAAGCCATAGCCTACCAAGTACATTTTGTAGTCTGTTTGTATTTGACGCTATTCGTACATAGCAGTGAGTACAGACTGGTAAGCCATAGCCTACAAGTACATTTGTAGTCTGTTTGTATTTGACGATATTCATACATAGCAGTGAGTACAGACTGGTAAGCCATAGCCTACAAGTACATTTGTAGTCTGTTTGTATTTGACGATATTCATACATAGCAGTGAGCAGACCGGGGGACTCGGTAGTCCAGAGGTAAGGCATTAGTCTCTCAAGCCAAAGGTCGTGAGGTCGAGCCCCACCGACAATTGAAAAATGTTCTCGAGTTTTTTTTCGAGTATTATCTACCCCTCCTGGTCCAGGTAGGTGAATTGACGCCCAGTCCCATCGGAGACGGGCGATAAAAAGGAGGTCCTGTGTGCAGATCACAACATTCTGTGCACATTAAAGATCTCTTGGCTGTTTACAGATCAGTTTGGGCAAAATTAAAAATCCTACCAAAAACGCCCAAATCACCTTAGCTGTGAATGTGTGTAAAATCAACTTTAAAAACAAATGATAACAGCAGGCGAGATCGAGTCGCTTTAGATTTAGTAGAGATGGGTATCGATGAACTTAATGCCCTGACTAAAGTCTTGTTCATTTGGGTTTAACTTAATACACGTGTAAAATACATGTATTAACTATGTTTATATTTACACAAGCATGCCTGAAAAGGGTACTGGATTATGCTTTCTCTTTAGTATAAGGCACAGTCTCTTGAACTTTGACTGCAGTGAACTCAGAAAACACTGTATCGATTACAGGTGATATCAAGTACGATTATTAGATCAAATGTGTACTCGATACTGAAGTTACGCGGCTGTTTAGGGGTTTTTCACACAGTTGTCGATGCTGAAGTTACTTGGCTGTTTAGGGGTTTTTCACACAGTTGTCGATGCTGAAGTTACTTGGCTGTTTAGGGGTTTTTCACACAGTTGTCGATACTGAAGTTACTTGGCTGTTTAGGGTTTTTTCACACAGTTGTCGATGCTGAAGTTACTTGGCTGTTTAGGGGTTTTTCACACAGTTGTCGATGCTGAAGTTACTTGGCTGTTTAGGGGTTTTTCACACAGTTGTCGATGCTGAAGTTACTTGGCTGTTTAGGGGTTTTTCACACAGTTGTCGATACTGAAGTTATGTGACTTTTAATTGTAATGACCAACAATCGAGAAATTAGATCTAGTAACAGTAAAAACGTTTCGTGGATCGCAGGTAAAACAATCCTTTTACAATCAATTAAAATACTGATTTGATCCAAGAGTTTATTAGTTAAGAACCAAAAGCAGGCTATTTGAAATCTACGTGCGAAATGGAGATTGTGGATGTAGTGGTTCCTGAGTTATAAGTGGTCAAATTTGAGATGTACTGTTTTACATAGATGTAGTATGTAGTACATGCCTCATTGACTGGTAAGTGTTGTCTCTAATGACAAGTCCACGAACATGTATCGATACCACAATACGATACCACCGTGAATCTTGGCACCTCAGCTAGTCTACAGTTGTTGAAATAAGACGAAAACGCTTGCATTACAACTACAGTACAACTGAAAATTATCACGCACAGATATTGTAACTACAGTACAACTGAATATCATCACACACAGATATTGTAACTACAGTACAACTGAAAATGATCACACACAGATATTGTAATCGAACACTACATTGTTTGTTATGAGACACTGTCAAAAGGCAATAACAAGAAAAAAGAAAAAAAGATTTGACTGGAACACGATCATATTGTCTAATCTTTATTGTATTCCTTTCGGCATTTACAATTTACATATCTACACGAGTCACGATGATGTAAGATTTTCTTCAATGCCAGTTGAGCCCTCATTGTCGGTATGATATTTCAGACCCAACTTTTCATAGTCAGATTTGTCAATGCCACCAAAGCTCCCGGGTCCAAACGGCCGTAACTCAAACCTGTGAATGCGAATGTCAAGTGAAAGATGAAAGGGGAAGAAACATAACGCCAATAAATTTGAATATACTATAAATGTTAACCATCCGTGGAATATCATTTCGACCAAGAAAAACTTTACAGTAATTATGTTTACAAATAGTTTCAAGGACTCGCCTATAGATACAGGGATCAAACAAAATATAAATTAGATGTAGTTAACATTGAAAATTATTTTGCAAATACATGTACATGTAAAAGTTACACATGTGGGTGACTGGATCTGGCACCTTGTCCCATTGTAGACGAACAAACAACTAGGAGGCCTTGTGTACTACTGGAGCATTATATTAAAATACATGTTACGTACATTGATTTTACTGTGTTAAAAAAACCGAGTTATAATCCCTATTTCCTTTACAATATGATACAGGTCTATCATTGAATAGCATAATGTGTGTGTGTGTGTGTGTGTGTGTATATATATATATATATATATATATATATATATATATATATATATATATATGTATATATATACATAATAATCATATCTCTGCAGTCTATTGAAAATAATATCAACCATGGAATATCCTTGTCAATTCCATTAGGAGTATGTGTCAATTCTATTAGGAGTATGTGTCAACTCTATTAAGAGTATGTGTCAACTCTATTAGGGTATGTGTCAATTCCATTAGAGTAGTATGTGTGTCAACTCTATTAGGAGTATGTGTCAACTCTATTAGGAGTATGTGTCAACTCTATTAGGAGTATGTGTCAATTCCATTAGGAGTATGTGTCAACTCTATTAGAGTATGTGTCAATTCCATTAGGAGTATGTGTCAACACTATTAAAAGTTTGTGTCAATTCCATTAGGAGTATGTGTCAACACTATTAAAGTTTGTGTCAATTCCATTAGGAATATGTGTCAACTCTATTAGGAGTATGTGTCAATTCCATTAGGAGTATGTGTCAACTTTATTAGAGTATGTATCAATTCCATTAGGAGTATGTGTCAATTATATTAGGAGTATGTGTCAATTCCATTAGGAGTATGTGTCAATTCCATAAGGAGTATGTGAATTCCATTAGGAGTATGTGTCAATTCCATTAGAAGTATGTGTCAATTCCATTAGGAGTATGTGTCAACTCTATTAGGAATATGTGTCAATTCCATTAGGAATATGTGTCAACACTATTAGAAGTTTGTGTCAATTCCATTAGGAATATGTGTCAACTCTATTAGAAGTATGTGTCAATTCCATTAGGAGTATGTGTCAACTTTATTAGAGTATGTATCAATTCCATTAGGAGTATATGTCAATTTATTAGGAGTATCTGTCAATTCCATTTGGAGCATGTGTCAACTCCATTATGAGTATGTGTCAATTCCATTAGGAGTATGTGTCAATTCTATTAGGAGTATGTGTCAATTCCATTAGGAGTATGTGTCAATTCCATTAGGGTATGTGTCAATTCCATTAGGGGTATGTGTCAATTCCATTAGGGGTATGTGCCAATTCCATTAGGAGTATGTGTCAATTCCATTAGGAATATGTGTCAGTTCCTTAGGAGTATGTGTCAATTCCATTAGGAGTATGTGTGAGGTCCATTAGGAGTATGTGTCAATTCCATTAGGAGTATGTGTCAATTCCATTAGGAGTATATGTCAATTCCATTAGGAGTATGTGTGAGGTCCATTAGGAGTATGTGTCAATTCCATTAGGAGTATGTGTCAATTCCATTAGGAGTATATGTCAATTCCATTAGGAGTATGTGTCAATTCCATTAGGAATATGTGTCAATTCCATTAGGAGTATGTGTCAATTCCCTTAGGAGTATGTGTGAGGTCCATTAGGAGTATGTGTCAATTATATTAGGAGTATGTGTCAATTCCATTAGGAGTATGTGTCAATTCCATTAGGAGTATGTGTGACCGTCAGACGTCTTGTATCTAGTAGGACAGCCTTTCTGACATCCTTTTCAGCCAAATATAATTATAATATAAATATGACCGAAAATTCATTCAAACTGAGTATCTTTCGCGACGTAGTAAAGGTATACACATCGAAACCATTATCTGATTATGTCAATACAATGTCACATACTGAAAAATCACTTAATACGATATTTATCATCGCACTCAAATTGGATTCGTAAACCGTAATGTTCATTTAGATGCGTTGATTGCAAACATGCATCCTTTTCAGCTATCGATATTGATTTACAGTTCGAAGATCTCTTGACATCGTGCAATATAGCATTCTAACTTCAAGACTAGTTGAGACGAACGCATTGTAATTTCTTACCGGATGTAGAATCTCCAAACCCATTGGGGCCGTATCAGGGAATGAGCCAATGCTATTTGACCTCTGTGCATAGGAAGGAAATCTGAAGGAATTTGACTTTCCATTAGACGAAGTTTCCGCTAGCTGTCCGCTGCCTCCGGAAAATGGTCGTTGGCGGTCGGGAAACGGAAGTCTGAAGCCCAGAATGGTGTTGCCGTCATCGTAATTGTCCTCCTTGTTCTGGGCAACATCGTTCATAGAGTTAGCGCCACTGATTGCGCGAGGGTTGTCGCCCTTGTTGAGCAGTGAACCCACGACTGGAACCGGAGTGCCAGGCCTGAACCCGTACGAGTACAGAGGTCCATTGTCTGGCCTGTACAGTCCAGCGTACGTCTCAGGCGTACCAAATCCAAAGTTCTTCATTGGACAGACAGGAAGAATTTAAATGCAGGGACATTGTATCCTTTGGACTAAATGTAATTTACTAATAGTAATACTGGCCATAATAAATAAGTAAAACTCCACATAGATAGAGTCTATGACTGCCTTTATCTCTGCGTTTCTCTTTCATCTCCATCTTTCTCAGTCTGATGAGCTCCTGTTCTCCTTTCCCCCGCCCCAGCACTTCAATTCTTAATATGCCATTGTATAAATTATAATTGTATACACAAATTATAATATATTTCTATCCCCCAACACACACTTCCCTTGCCATGTCTTTTCACTCAAAAGTGCACTCGATCTATCGTAATTATCTCCCTCTACCAATACTGCCGGCAGCCCAGGCGGTAAAATGTCGGACTACAACTCCCACCAGGAGGCCCGAGTTCGATTTCCAGTCCAGGCAAAATTTTCTGGCCTTCCTGTCGACCCAGCAGCGAAATGAGTAACCAGGTCCATTCAAAATCGGCGAAAGCAAAGGCGGCGTGAACAGCAATGGCAAACTACCACACTATGCGGTGTGCCTAGACAAATCAGGACTACGCACAACTTTGAGTATCTGACTTATTTTACATTAGTTTTATCAATACCAAAACTTGCCCTTTTTTAATGCACACCTTATTTCAGCATTTTTAGTTACCTTTGAGGAAGAAATTTTGTTGTGCACCTCTTGGTCCTTGGAGAGCAAAGTCAAGGCCATATTTTTTCAAGGTCGATCCAAAAATGTCCGGATTAGTAGCGTCTTGAGATTGTCCAAACTGACGTGGGCTTCCAAAGCCAATGTCTGGAAGATATTACCTGTCGGGTGTCAACAAAATCACATCTATTAAAATGAATAGATAAATCAATCAATATAAACAACAACAAAAAATTTGGATAATCAATTAATTAATTTATTCTTAACCAAAGATATGTAATACATTAATTGATTAATTAACTTATCAATGAATACATTAATATAAAACTAATGCTGCTAACTCTACTAAAACCACCACTAATCCCTACCACCACCACCGCTACAACAACAATAACTACCATCCCTACCACCACTGCTGCTACTGCTGCTGCAACAATAACTACTACTACATCTACTGCTGCTACTCTGCTGCTGCTGCTGCTGCTGCTGCTGCTGCTGCTGCTACTGCTGCTGCTGCTGCTACTGCTGCTGCTGCTGCTGCTGCTGCTGCTGCTGCTATGCTGCTGCTGCTGCTGCTACTGCTGCTGCTGTTGCTGCTGCTGCTGCTGCTGCTGCTGCTGCTGCTGCTGCTGCTGCTGCTGCTGCTGCTGTTGCTGCTGCTGCTGCTGCTGCTGCTGCTGCTACTACTACGCTTACTACTGCTACTACTGCTGCTGCTGCTGCTGCTGCTGCTGCTGCTGCTGCTGCTGCTGCTGCTGCTGCTGCTTACTACTACTACTACTGCTGCTACTGCTGCTGCTGCTGCTGCTGCTGCTGCTGCTGCTGCTGCTGCTGCTATTGCTGCTGCTGCTGCTGCTGCTGCTGCTGCTGCGGCTGGAACGTACTACTGCTGCTGCTGCTACTGTACTACTACTACTGCTGCTGCTGCTGCTGTTGCTGCTGCTGCTGCTGCTACTACTGCTGCTGCTGCTGCTGCTGCTGCTGCTGCTGTTACTGCTGCTGCTGCTGCTGCTGCTGCTGTTGCTGCTGCTGCTGCTGCTGCTGCTGCTGCTGCTGCTGCTGCTGCTGCTGCTGCTGCTGCTGCTACTTCTACTACTGCTACTGCTGTTGCTAATACCACTGCTACTGCTGCTGCTGCTGCTGCTGCTACTACTGCTGCTGCTGCCACTGCTGCTGCTGCTGCTGCTGCTACTACTACTGCTGCTGCTGCTGCTGCTGCTGCTGCTGCTGCTGCTGCTGCTGCTACTACTACTACTACTACTACTACTACTACTACACCAAGAACTTTGACTACTCACGTTGAAGTTTGTTCAGTCTGTCGGTCGTGTCTTGGGGTGTCACACAAATGCGACCACAGTGTGTGAGACAACACTTGGTGGGGCCTGGACACTCCTCGTCTTTGGTACACTGCCGTTGACCACAGATGGTCAGTTTGGGTTGCTCCGGACATTGGCCGGCTTTCTGTTTATGGAAGAGCGCTGGGTTGTTGTCTGTAGGGAAAAAGAGTTAGTGGTTATAAAGTACATGCACTTGTATATAGATTGAGACCGTTTGCATTCGTTAATAAGATGGCATCTACAAATTACTGTAATTAACATTTGCCAGCGTTCGAATTTTGCCCTTAATGTGACGATTAAGTTGTATCTACATTATTACATTCGTGCGCTATATCACTCTTTGCTATATCATTTCTTTAGGATGCGTTTAAGACATGTGTAAGATACCATAAACACAAAACAAATATAAAGCAAACAAACAATCAACCAAACAAAAAGCATAAAAAACCCAATAACAACCCAAAATGAACAACAGCAACAACAACAATAACAACAACCCTAACCCCTTATCTTCCACAAAGCAAAACTTGAATAGCGACACCAGGTCCAAAATCAAACAAGGCCTGTGCTTACTGTTCGCTATTCCCTCCCTCTTTGGTTTCAGTACGACTGGCTTAGGCGTGACCACGCTGTTACGAACTATGGACGGCGCTTTGACTGGTCCAACACTTGAGTCTGAAAGTGAAATAAAACAGTGAACATTGATCTTGTACTCATTAAAACGATCCAGTCACTTGCTAATTTTTCAGATTGCATTGTGCATCTTGTACTCATTTTCCAGTCATTTCTTTGTCTTTATCTATCTCATTTCTAATTTTTCATCTTCTCCCTCTTACCATCGTGTAAGTCTTATCTATCTCATTTTTTCTACGCCTTCATTCATGTTCATCTTCTTGTCTTATCTATCTCGTGTTTTCTACACTTCCATTCATGTCCGTCTTCTTTGTCTTATCTATCTCATGTTTTCTACACCTCCATTCATGTTCATCTTCTTTGTCTTATCTATCTTCATGTTTTCTACACTCATGTTCATTCATGTTCATCTTCTTTGTCTCATATCTACACCTCCATTCATGTTCATCTTCTTTGTCTTATCTATCTCATGTTTTTCTTTGTCTTATCTATCTCATTTTTTCTACCTTCCATTCATGTCCATCTTCTTTGTCTTATCTATTTCATGTTTTCTACACCTCCATTCATGTTCATCTTCTTTCTTTGTCTTATCTATCTCATGTTTTCCATTCACTTCCATTCATGTTCATCTTCTTTGTCTTATCTATCTCATTTTTTTATTCACCTCTTCATTCATGTTCTACACCTCATTCTTTCATTTCTTTGTCTTATCTATCTCATGTTTTCCACACCTCCATTCATGTTCATCTTCTTTGTCTTATCTATCTTATTTTTTTTTTCTACGCCTCCATTCATGTTCGTCTTCTTTGTCTTATCTATCTCATTTTTTTTTTCTACGCCTTCGTTCATGTTCATTGTCTTATCTATCTCATTTTTTCTACGCATTCGTTCATGTTCATGTCTTATCTATCTAATTTTTTCTACGTTCGTTCATTTCATTGTTTATCTATCTCATTTTCTATCTCTTATTTTTATCTCTATCTTCATTGTCTTATCTATCTCATCTACGTCGTTCATGTCATTGTCTTATCTATCTTTGTTCATTTCTTATCTATCTATCTCATTTTTCTACGCCTCCGTTCATGTCAATCGTCTTTGTCTTAAATTCAAATGATAGCAGCCATCTGAGGAGACAACCTAGGTTATTTTTGTCAAGTTCCAATTTTGGAATTTTTGGATCCAATCTCCCAAACGTTCTCATATAGCCTATAAAACTACTAAGATAACAATAACATGTTTAAATGCTCAACACCTGGCTTGCCTTAGTGCAATTCCCAAAGTGTCTTTATACTTTAATGTAAGTAAGGATGATTGAATGTGAAATCACGATATGCTATAAAACCAGACCTCCAGAAACTAGACAATCTGTTGGAACAAGTACTTTCCTGTTTAATTTGATTTGAATTTGATTTGATTTGATTTGATTTGATATGATTTGATTTGATTTGATTTGATTTGATGTGATATACCCACGTCCACAACTAAGGTGATCTCGGAGTTTTTGGTAGGATTTTTAATTTTTCTCGGAAGGCCCTGTATACAGCCAAGGGATTTTTGATGTGCACAGAGTGTTGTTATCTGTACATGGGACCTCGTTTTTAATCGTCTGTCTCCGTTGGGACTAGGTGTCGATCTACCTACCTGGACCGGGAAAGGGGGTAGTTTTGTTTGAAAAAGTCGAGACAATTTTTCAACCGTCGGCGGGTTCGAACCCACTACCTTTGGTTGATAGGCCGACACTTTGCCTCTGGACTACCCAGTCCCGGAACAAGTACACACTATTTTAGGGGTGGAGACAAACACTACGAAAATTAGTTTGTATTCATACATGTATATATTATCGGTAAATACCTAAATATGTCAACATAAAACATCTCGTCCTTTCTCTCATAAAACATCTCGTCCTTTCTCCTAAAACATCTCGTCCTTTCTCTCATAAAACATCTCGTCCTTTCTCTCATAAAACATCTCGTCCTTTCTCTCATAAAACATCTCGTCCTTTCTCTCATAAAACATCTCGTCCTTTCTCTCATAAAACATCTCGTCCTTTCTCTCATAAAACATCTCGTCCTTTCTCTCATAAAACATCTCGTCCTTTCTCTCATAAACATCTCGTCCTTTCTCTCATAAAACATCTCGTCCTTTCTCTCATAAAACATCTCGTCCTTTCTCTCATAAAACATCTCGTCCTTTCTCTCATCTCGTCCTTTCTCTCATAAAACATCTCGTCCTTTCTCTCATAAAACATCTCGTCCTTTCTCTCATAAAACATCTCGTCCTTTCTCTCATCTCGTCCTTTCTCTCATAAAACATCTCGTCCTTTCTCTCATAAAACATCTCGTCCTTTCTCTCATAAAACATCTCGTCCTTTCTCTCATAAAACATCTCGTCCTTTCTCTCATAAAACATCTCGTCCTTTCTCTCGACCCGGTGGGAAATTAAAAAAAAACTAGGAACAGACAAGATTGAATTTGTCTTTTATTTGGGTTAAATCCACTGTAAGTGTAAGTTAGCTTCAATGAATAAATTAGTGGGATTAGCTTAAGAAGTGAGCCTACCTTTGGCACTAGATCCCAAATCCAAGCTTGTCTCCACAGTCGGCACAAAGTCGTCACGTGGCGTGGAAGTCGTCTGGTCTGTCAACGGGTTAGACGACGTGTTAAACAGCGAGTCACCTCCCTTGTCGGGGGCGATGGGTGGGTCAGTAGAACCGGGTGACGGTGATGATGGTGATGATGGTGATGATGGTAATGATGGTGATGATGATGGTAATGATGGTATTGATGGTGATGATGATAAATAACGGTTCCGATAGTGGTAGGTCCTGGGTTGTCTCTGATGATGGCAATGATGGTAATGATGGTAATGATGCTATGGGAATAACGGTTCCGATAGTGGTAGGTCCTGGTATGGTTGTCTCTGGCGTTGTCGACTCGTCAAGGCTTGGCTTCGGCATTATGGAATGGTACTGCAGGCACTGTTGATGTTGGTGTTTACAGATTAACATGACTGGAATGGTCAAGTTACACATGACTGAATGACTGGAAAAGGTACGACCACAAGAATAATACAACACGTCATGATATGGAGTGGTCAAGTTGCGTGGGTTTTAAAACACGTCATGATATGGAGTGGTCAAGTTGCTTGGGTTTTACAACACGTCACGATATGGAATGGTCAAGTTGCTTGGGTTTTACAACACGTCATGATATGGAATGGTCAAGTTGCTTGGGTTTTACAACACGTCATGATATGGAATGGTCAAGTTGCTTGGGTTTTACAACACGTCATGATATGGAATGGTCAAGTTGCTTGGGTTTTACAACACGTCATGATATGGAATGGTCAAGTTGCTTGGGTTTTACAACACGTCATGATATGGAATGGTCAAGTTGTCATGATATGGAATTTTACAACACGTCATGATATGGAATGGTCAAGTTGCTTGGGTTTTTACAACACGTCACGATATGGAATGGTCAAGTTGCTTGGGTTTTACAACACGTCATGATATGGAATGGTCAAGTTGCTTGGGTTTTACAACACGTCATGATATGGAATGGTCAAGTT
The DNA here is from genome assembly GCA_037039925.1 of Doris montereyensis. NCBI lineage: Eukaryota > Metazoa > Mollusca > Gastropoda > Nudibranchia > Dorididae > Doris > Doris montereyensis. The sequence goes on along the minus strand of JAXRKP010002531.1, from coordinate 33,059 downwards.
GCTTGGGTTTTTGCTTAGAATCCCATTGCTAGTCCTATGGAAGGTAATACAATTTGTTTAACAACCCCCGCCCCCCCCCACCAAACAAAAAAGGAGGACGCAGTAGTCCAGAGGCAAAGTGTCGGCCTCTCAACCAAAAGGTGGTGAGTTCAAGTCCCGCCAACGGTTGAACAATTTTCTAGTTTTTTTTCGAGCAAAACCTACCCCCCCCCGGTCCAGGTAGATGGATCGACACAGTCCCATCGGAGACGGACCTAAAAAAAGTCCGTGTGCAGATTACAACGATCTGTCCACGTTAAAGATCCCTTGGCTGTTTACAGGGCAGTCCGTTCAAAATTATAAATCGTTCCAAAATCCCCGAGATCACCTTAGGTGTGGATGTGGGTAAGATCAAATCATAATCCCAAAGGCAAACATTTAGACTGATCTTACGATACGTAGATAGACAGACAGTTGATTAAAATTTGGGGTCAGAACGAATGTATTTTGGTAGTCAGGCTAACAGACAAATTGAATAACAAAAAGTAAAAGTTGGCTGACATAATTTAATTTTTTCTTTTTTAAGTCACTAGTGTCAGGGTCTTGTGACGGCTTAAGCCTCCATGATGTGTACGGTACTGCGCACTTGTACTGCGTATTTGTACTGCGTATTTGTACTGCATATTTGTAGTGCGTATTTGTACTGCATATTTGTACCTGCATATTTGTACTAGTATTTGTACTGCGTATTTGTACTGCGTATTTGTACTGCGTATTTGTACTGCATATTTGTACTGCGTATTTGTACTGCATATTTGTACTGCGTATTTGTACTGCTTATTTGTACTGTGTATTTGTACTGCGTACTTCTACTGTGTATTTGTACTGCATATTTGTACTGCGTACTTGTACTGCGTACTTGTACTGCGTACTTGTACTGTGTATTTGAACTGCATACTTGTACTGCGTATTTGTACTGCGTATTTGTATTCGTACTTGTACTGCATATTTGTACTGCAGACTTGTACTGCATACTTGTACTGTGTATTTGTACTGCATACTTGTACTGCGTATTTGCACTGCATACTTGTACTGCGTATTTGTACTGCATACTTGTACTGTGTATTTGTACTGCGTATTTGTACTGCATACTTGTACTACGTATTTGTACTGCATACTTGTACTGCGTATTTGTACTGCATACTTGTACTACGTATTTGTACTGCATACTTGTACTGCGTATTTGTACAGCGTACTTGTACTGCGTATTTGTACTGCATATTTGTACTGCATAATTGTACTGCGTATTTATACTGCATACTTGTATGCGTATTTGTACTGCGTATTTGTACTGTGTACTTGTACTGCGTACTTGTACTTCGTATTTGTACCGCATACTTATACTATGTATTTGCACTAATGTATTTGTACTGCGTATTTGTACTGTGTACTTGCACTGCGGACTTGTAACTAGTATTTGTACTGCATACTTGTACTGCGTATTTGTACTGCGTATTTGTACTGCGTATTTGTACTGCATACTTATACTGCATATTTGTACTGCCTGCTTGTACTGCGTATTTGCACTGCGTGCTTGTACTGTGTACTTGTAATGCATACTTCTACTGAGTTCTTCTAATACATACTTGTACTGCATACTTGTACTGAGTCCTTGTAATACACGCTTGTACTGAGTCCTTGTAATAGGTGCTTGTACTTTGTTCTTGTACTGCATACTTGTACTGCGTACTTGTAATGAGTCCTTGTAATACGCTTGTACTGAGTCCTTGTAATACGTACTTGTACTGAGTCCTTGTAATACGTTGTACTTGTACTGAGAGTCCTTGTAATACGTGCTTGTACTGAGTCCTTGCAATACGTACTTGTACTGAGTCCTTGTAATACGTGCTTTGTACTGAGTCCTTGTAATACGTACTTGTACTGAGTCCTTGCTGTACGTAATTGTACTGAGTCCTTGTAATACGTGCTGAGTCCTTGCAATACGTACTTGTACTGAGTCCTTGTAATACGTACTTGTACTGAGTCCTTGTAATACATTACTTGTACTGAGTCCTTGTAATGCGTTGCACTGCGTCCTTGTAATGCGTACTTGTACTACGTACTTGTAATGCGTACTTGTACTACGTACTTGTAATGCCCACTTGCGTACTTGTAATGCGTACTTGTAATGCGTACTTGTAATGCGTACTTGTACTCATTGTAATGCGACTTGTACTGCGTACTTGCAATGCGTACTTGTACTACGTATTTGTAATGCGTACTTGCACTGCGTACTTGTAATGCGTACTTGTACTACGTACTTGTAATGCGTACTTGTACTGCGTACTTGTAATGCGTACTTGTACTGTGTACTTGTAATGCGTACTTGTACTACGTACTTGTAATGCATACTTGCACTGCGTACTTGTAATGCGTACTTGCACTGCATGCTTTGTAATGCGTAATTGTACTGCGACTTGTAATGCGTACTTGTACTGCGTACTTGTAATGCGTACTTGCACTACGTATTTGTAATGCGTACTTGCACTGCGTACTTGTAATGCGTACTTGTACTACGTACTTGTAATGCGTACTTGTACTGCGTACTTGTAATGCGTACTTGTACTGCGTACTTGTAATGCGTACTTGTACTACGTATTTGTAATGCGTACTTGCACTGCGTACTTGTAATGCGTACTTGCACTGCGTACTTGTAATGCATACTTGTACTGCGTACTTGTACTTGTACTGCGTACTTGTAATGCGTACTTGTACTACGTAATTGTAATGCGTACTTGTAATGCGTACTTGTAATGCGTACTTGTAATACGTACTTGTAATGCGTACTTGCACTGCGTACTTGTAATGCGTACTTGTACTGCGTACTTGTAATGCGTACTTGTACTGCGTACTTGTAATGCGTACTTGCACTGCGTACTTGTAATGAGTACTTGCACTACTTACTTGTAATGCGTACTTGTACTACGTACTTGTAATGCGTACTTGTACTGCGTACTTGTAATGCGTACTTGTACTGCGTACTTGTAATGCGTACTTGCACTGCGTACTTGTAATGCGTA
>JAXRKP010002531.1:2500-25000 GCA_037039925.1 Doris montereyensis | reverse complement strand
TATATCATGGATCAATCGTGGATACATCATGGAATATCATGGATAAATGGCAAAGAAATCAACACAATTTTACTACTTTAGAAAAAATCATGACGAGCCATTATTGCTACGACGTTACCCATTGTTGTAAGACTTAACAACCTAGACGTTACCCATTGGTGTGTAAGACTATAACATGGACTTAATTGTGGCACCATTGTTCTGTAAGACTATAACACACACCTAGACGTTACCCATTGTTGTGTAAGACTATGCCACAACTTGACGTTACCCAACACTAACTTTGACGTTACCCATTGTTGTGTAAGACTAAACACACCTAGACGTTACATTGTTGTGTAAGACTAAACACAACTTGACGTTACCCATTGTTGTGTAAGACTTAACACAACTTACGTTACCCATTGTTGTGTAAGACTATAACACACCTTGATGTTACCCCATTGTTGTGTAAGACTATAACACAACTTGATGACCCATTGTTGTGTAAGTATAACACAACTTGACGTTACCCATTGTTGTGTAATACTATAACACAACTTGACGTTACCATTGTTGTGTAAGACTTTAACACAACTTGACGTACTCATTGCTGTGTAATACTATAACACAACTTGACGTTACCCATTATTGTGTAATACTATAACACAACTTGACGTTACCCATTGTTCTGTAATACTATAACACAACTTGACGTTACCCATTGCTGTGTAATACTATAACACAACTTGACGTTACCCATTGTTGTGTAATACTATAACACAACTTGACGTTACCCATTGCTGTGTAATACTATAACACAACTTGACGTTACCCATTGTTGTTTGACGTTGACCTATTGTTGTGTAATACTATAACACACCTTGACGTTACCCATTGTTGTGTAATACTATAACACAGTTTGACGTTACCTATTGTTGTGTAATACTATAACACACCTTGACGTTACCTATTGTTGTGTAATACTATAACACACCTTGACGTTACCTATTGTTGTGTAATACTATAACACACCTTGACGTTACCTGTTGTGTAATATTATAACACAACTTGACGTTACCTATTGTTGTGTAATACTATAACACAACTTGACGTTACCCATTGTTCTGTAATACTATAACACAACTTGACTTTACCTATTGTTCTGTAATACTATAACACAACTTGACTTTACCCATTGTTCTGTAATACTATAACACAGTTTGACGTTACCTATTGTTCTGTAATACTATAACACAACTTGACTTTACCTATTGTTCTGTAGTACTATAACACAACTTGACTTTACCCATTGTTCTGTAATACTATAACACAGTTTGACGTTACCCATTGTTCTGTAATACTATAACACAGTTTGACGTTACCCATTGTTCTGTAATACTATAACACAACTTGACGTTACCCATTGTTCTGTAATACTATAACACAGTTTGACGTTACCCATTGTTCTGTAGTACTATAACACAACTTGACTTTACCTATTGTTCTGTAATACTATAACACAACTTTTGTTCATAATAGCAATTTGAAAATAACATCTGCCTTCACTTAAATACAAAGGATAGTTTTTGAATAAACATTGAGAAGTAGGATTTTCTTCAAGTAATGTTTTGAAAAGTGGCATGGGTGGCCGGGTGCTTATGCTGTCGGTCTGGGAATCATGAAGTCTCAGGTTCGAATCTTAGCAACCTAGGTCCGACGTTGTGTCCTTGAGAAAGACACTTACCATGCACCCCCCCCCCATGGTACAAGCGCTAGCTCGGGAATAAAAAACTATTTCAGAGCAGCGTCCTGTTCAGTGGGATGATTATTATCACCTGTTCCGCTTCACGCTAAAAAACCAGGATAAACTCCAGTTCTGACCGTAATGGCTATGAAAGAACATTTTGAACATGCAAAATATAGAGCTAGTGCTATGCAGCTTAAACGTTTGTACTGCTTAAGACACTGACGAGTCCAACAGACGGTATGTTTTGGGACACACCTGTTCTGTAACGTTTCTGTTCATGCTAAAAAACTCCTTCATATTTCAGGCCTACCTTTGCACGGGTTTCCATTGGTTTGGCTGATCAAAAACATCTGAAAGCAAAAAAGTAGAAAGTATAATGACAGACGAAGGACTGATGACACAGTTATTCAAACATAATTTTTTGTTAAGCTGGGGGAAAAAGATGAGAAGTCTTTTAAAGCTGTTTGAGCCTGTTAAACAGTTTTAGAAACTGTGGAGTCTTGGGGGGTTAAAGCTGTTTGGAGTATGTTAAACGGTTTTGGAAACTGAGGTCTTTGGAAGGTTTAAAGCTGTTTGGAGTCTGTTAAACGGTTTTGGAAACTGAAGAGCTTTGTGGGTTTAAAGCTGTTTAGAGTATGTTAACGTAATATAGACAAAGAGTGAGGCAAGGGGCATGTCGGAAGTGAAGGTAATGACAAAAGATAATATGAAAGCCCCATAGGAACAAGGACGAAAATACAAGGAATAGACCGAAAAAAATACTGGCGACCTCTACGTTGGCACTCATCGCCTCGCCATGAAAAAGAAAGCGTGCTACCAACCCAGCTAACTACGCTCCTAATTAACATGAGAAAATGAATGGATTGTAATGGATACGGCAATGAAGGACAAAATAAACAAAAAATTAAGAGAAATGAATGGATTGTAATGGATACGGCAATGAAGGACAAAATAAACAAAAAATTAGAGAAAATAAATGTATTGTAATGAAAACGGCAATGTTATTCTTACCCGACCACAGCCCCCCCCCCCCCCCTTAAAACACAAAACAAAAATACAACAATCATCAATACCACCAATAACACAAAGGAAAATGACACCAAAATACAAAAACAACCCAAAAGAAAAACAAATAAGCAACAACACCTCATTCCCCATTCCGTGCAAAAATAAAAGCCAATCCAAAAGCAAACGAAATAAAAAAAAACCCAAAACAGCAGCCTCCCCAAAATGCACGGTCTACGGGTGGCTACAAAATGCACGGTCTTACAAAATGCACGGTCTACGGGTGACTACAAAATGCACGGTCTACGGTGACTACAAAATGCACGGTCTAAGGTGACTACAAAAATGCACGGTCTACGGGTGACTACAAAATGCACGGTCTACAGGTGACTACAAAATGGTGCATTTGGGTGTGGAGTCAAACCAAGGCCCATTTCTGTGTATAACTAACTCCTTCATTGCCCTCTTGTTTGGAAACACGTGTTAACTCTACTCTCTCTCTCTCTCTCTCTCTTCTCTCTCTGGCTCTCTCTCTCTCTCTCTCTCTCTCTCTCTCTCTCTCTCTCTCTCTCTCTCTCTCTCACTCTCTCTCTCTGATTACTCTCTCTCTCTCTCTCTCTCTCTCTCTCTCTCTCTCTCCCCTCTCTCTCTCTCTCTCTCTCTCTCTCTCCTCCTCTCCCTCCTCCCTCCCTCCCTCCCTCCCTCCCTCCCTCCCTCCCTCCCTCTCTCTCTCTCTCTCTCTCTCTCTCTCTCTCTCTCTCTCTCTCTCTCTCTCTCTCTCTCTCTCTCTCTCTCTCTCTCTTGTTTGTTGTTATTTGCTATTGTTTGGGGTTTGTTCGTTATTCGACCATCTCATAGATTTGTGACATTCGTGCAGTTTGGTGGAGACTACTGTACTAACCCACAAATAACATTTAAAAAAAGATTTTTTAAAAAAAGAAAGATTTGTTAAATTCCTTGAAATTGGGCCCGTCCACACATGCGGTGATCTCGAGTCAGAGTGAATTAAAATGAAACAACAAGAAAGACAGGTGAAAGAGAATAGGGAAAGAAGAAGGTCAACCAGCACTGCACGTCACAAAAAAGAAGAAAGAAAAGAAAAGTAAAACAAACCCCTGAATGATAAGGAAACAAACCAACAAACCAGCAAAAACCTGTTACTACTATAACATACTGTTATTGTTAACCAGCCAAAAACCTGTTACTACTATCAAATACTGTTATTTTTAACCAGCCAAAAACCTGTTAGTGTTAATACTATAAAATACTGTTATTGTTAACCAGCCAAAACCTGTTACTTCTATAAAATACTGTTATTGTTAACCAGCCAAAACCTGTTAATACTATAAAATACTGTTATTGTTAACCAGCCATAACCTGTTACTGCTATAAAATACTATTGTTAACCAGCCATAACCTGTTACTACTATAACATACTGTTATTGTTAACCAGCCAAAACCTGTTACTGCTATAAAATACTGTTATTGTTAACCAGCTATAACCTGTTACTACTAAACATACTGTTATTGTTAAGCAGCCAAAACCTGTTACTACTATCAAATACTGTTATTGTTAAGCAGCCAAAACCTGTTACTACTATCAAATACTGTTATTGTTAAGCAGCCACTAACCTGTTACTACTATAACATACTGTTAAATAAAACCTGTTGCTCCTATCAAATACTGTTATTGTTAACCAGCCAAAACCTGTTACTACTATAACATACTGTTATTGTTAACCAGCCAAAAACCTGTTACTACTATCGAATACTATCTATCAAATACTGTTATTGTTAAACAGCCAAAACCTGTTACTACTATCAAATACTGTTAAACAGCAGTTACTACTATCAAAATACTGTTATTGTTAACCAGCCAAAACCTGTTACTACTATAAAATACTGTTATTGTTAACCACTACTATCAAATAACTACTTGACCAGCCAAAACCTGTTACTATATCAACCAATTACTACTATAACATACTGTTAACCAGCCAAAACCTGTTACTACTATAAAATAATGTCATTGTTAACCAGCCAAAAACCTGTTACTACTATAAAATACTGTTATTGTTAACCAGCCAAAACCTGTTACTACTATAAAATACTATTATTGTTAACCAGCCAAAACCTGTTAACTACTATAAAATACTGTTATTGTTAACCAGCCAAAACCTGTTACTACTATAAAATACTGTTATTGTTAACCAGCCATAACCTGTTACTACTATAAATACTGTTATTGTTAACCAGCCAAAATCCTGTTACTACTAAACCTATAAAAAATACTGTTATTGTTAACCAGCCATAACCTGTTACTACTATACTGTTATTGTTAACCATACCTGTTACTGTTAACTGTTATTGCCAAAACCTGTTACTACTATAACAGCCAAAACCTGTTACTACTGTTATTGTTAACCAGCCAAAACCTGTTACTACTATAACATACTGTTATTGTTAACCAGCCAAAACCTGTTACTACTATAAAATACTGTTATTGTTAACCAGCCAAACCTGTTACTACTATCAAATACTGTTATTGTTAACCAGCCAAAACCTGTTACTACTATAAAATACTGTTATTGTTAACCAGCCAAAACCTGTTACTACTATCAAATACTGTTATTGTTAACCAGCCAAAACCTGTTACTACTATCAAATACTGTTATTGTTAAGCCAGCCTACTAAAAATACTGTTACTACTGTTACTACTATAAAATACTGTTATTGTTAACCAGCCAAAACCTGTTAATACAAAAACCTCTTATTGTTAACCAAAACCTGTTACTACTATAAAATACTATTATTGTTAACCAGCCAAAACCTGTTACTACTATAAAATACTGTTATTGTTAACCAGCCAAAACCTGTTACTACTATAAAATACTGTTATTGTTAACCAGCCAAAACCTGTTACTACTATCAAATACTGTTATTGTTAACCAGCCAAAACCTGTTACTACTATAAAATACTGTTATTGTTAACCAGCCAAAACCTGTTACTACTATAAAATACTGTTATTGTTAACCAGCCAAAACCTGTTACTACTATCAAATACTGTTATTGTTAACCAGCCAAAACCTGTTACTACTATCAAATACTGTTATTGTTAACCAGCCAAAACCTGTTACTCAAATACTGCTATCACTACTATCACTGTTATTGTTAACCAGCCAAAACCTGTTACTACTATAAAATACTGTTATTGTTACCAGCCAAAACCTGTTACTACTATCAAATACTGTTATTGTTAACCAGCCAAAAACCTGTTACTACTATAACATACTGTTATTGTTAACCAGCCAAAACCTGTTACTACTATAAAATACTGTTATTGTTAACCAGCCAAAACCTGTTACTACTATCAAATATATTGTTAACCAGCCAAAACCTGTTATATGTTAACCAGCCAAAACCTGTTACTACTATAAAATACTGTTATTGTTAACCAGCCAAAACCTGTTACTACTATCAAATACTGTTATTGTTAACCAGCCAAAACCTGTTACTACTATAAATACTGTTATTGTTAACCAGCCAAAACCTGTTACTACTATAAAATACTGTTATTGTTAACCAGCCAAAACCTGTTACTACTATCATACTGTTATTGTTAACCAGCCAAAACCTGTTACTACTATCTACTGTTATTGTTAACCATACTACTTATTGTTAACCAGCCAAAAGATGTTACTACTATCAAATACTGTTATTGTTAACCAGCCAAAACCTGTTACTACTATCACATACTGTTATTGTTAACCAGCCAAAACCTGTTACTACTATCAAATACTGTTATTGTTAACCAGCCAAAAGATGTTACTACTATCAAATACTGTTATTGTTAACCAGCCAAAACCTGTTACTACTATCAAATACAGTTATTGTTAACCAGCCAAAACCTGTTACTACTATAAAAATACTGTTATTGTTAACCAGCCAAAACCTGTTACTACTATCAAATACTGTTATTGTTAACCAGCCAAAACCTGTTACTACTATAAATACTGTTATTGTTAACCAGCCAAACCTGTTACTACTATAAAATACTGTTATTGTTAACCAGCCAAAACCTGTTACTACTATAAAATACTGTTATTGTTAACCAAATAACATACTGTTATTGTTAACCAGCCAAAACCTATTACTATCAAATACTGTTGTTGTTAACCAGCCAAAACCTGTTACTACTATCAAATACTGTTATTGTTAACCAGCCAAAAGATGTTACTACTATCAAATACTGTTATTGTTAACCAGCCAAAACCTGTTACTACTATCAAATACTGTTATTGTTAACCAAAAGATGTTACTACTAAAATAATGTTAACCAGCCAAACCTGTTATTACTATCAAATACTGTTATTGTTAACCAGCCAAAACCTGTTACTACTATAAAATACTGTTATTGTTAACCAGCCAAAACCTGTTACTACTATCAAATACAGTTATTGTTAACCAGCCAAAATCTGTTACTACTATCAAATATTGTTATTGTTAACCAGCCAAAAGATGTTACTACCATCAAATACTGTTATTGTTAACTGGCCAAAACCTGTTACTACTATAACATACTGTTTATTGTTAACCAGCCAAAAGATGTTACTACTATCAAATACTGTTATTGTTAACCAGCCAAAACCTGTTACTGCTATAAAATACTGTTATTGTTAACCAGCCAAAACCTGTTACTACTATCACATACTGTTATTGTTAACCAGCCAAAACCTGTTACTACTATAAAATACTGTTATTGTTAACCAGCCAAAACCTGTTACTACTATAAAATACTGTTATTGTTAACCAGCCAAAACCTGTTACTACTATCAAATACTGTTATTGTTAACCAGCCAAAACCTGTTACTACTATAAAATACTGTTAGTTTTAACCAGCCAAAAACCTGTTACTGCTATAAAATACTGTTATTGTTAACCAGCCAAAACCTGTTACTGCTATAAAATACTGTTATTGTTAACCAGCCAAAACCTGTTACTGCTATAAAATACTGTTATTGTTAACCAGCCAAAACCTGTTACTCCTATCAAATACTATTATTGTTAACCAGCCAAAACCTGTTACTACTATAAAATATTGTTATTGTTAACCAGCCAAAAACATGTTAGTACTATAACATATTGTTATTGTTAACCAGCCAAAACCTGTTACTACTATCAAATACTGTTATTGTTAACCAGCCAAAACCTGTTACTACTATCAAATAAGGTTATTGTTAACCAGCCAAAACCTGCTACTCTATCAAATACTGTTATTGTTAACCAGCCAAAACCTGTTACTACTATAAAATACTGTTATTGTTAACTGTTACTATAAAATACTGTTATTGTTAACCAGCCAAAACCTGTTACTCCTATAAAATAATGTTATTGTTAACCAGCCAAAACCTGTTACTACTATAAAACACTGTTATTGTTAACCAGCCAAAACCTGTTACTTCTATAAAACACTGTTATTGTTAACCAACAAAACCTGTTACTTCCATAACACATTCATTGTGTGGCACACATTGATAATAACACACATTCATTGGGAAGCACTCATTGATAATAACACACATTCATTGGGAAGCACACATTGATAATAAACACACATTTATTGGGAAGCACACATTGATAATAACACGACATTTATTGTGAAGCCCACATTTATAATAACACACATTCATTGTGAAGCCCACATTGATAATAACACACTTTCATGTGAAGCCCATATTGATAATAACACACATTCATTGTGAAGGCCCACATTTATAATAGCACACATTCATTGGGAAGCGCACATGATTAATAACGCACGTTGATTGTGAAGCACACATTGATAATAACACATATTTATTGGAAGAACACATTGGTCATAGTACACATTCATTGGGAAGGACACATTGATATTCTTTTACATTCATTGTGACGCACACATTTATAATAACACACATTCATTTGGAAGCTACACATTGGATAATAACACGCGTTGATTATGAAGGCACACATGATAGATAACACACATTCATTTGGATGCCACATGATATTACACACATTATTGAAGAACACTTTATCATAACCACATTCTTCGGTGAAGGGACACATTGATGATAACACACATTCATTGGGAAGCACACATTGATAATAACACACATTTCATTGGGAAGCACACATTGATAATAACACACATTCATTGTGAAGCACACATTTATATAACACACATTTATTTGGGAAGCACACATTGATAATAACACACATTCATTGAGAAGCAAACATTGATAATACCACACATTAATTCGAAGCACACTTTGATAATAACACACATTTATTGGGAAGCACACATGATAATACACACATCATTGGGAAGCACACATTGATATAACACACATTCATTGGAAGAGCACATGATAATAACACACATTCATTGTGGAGTGCACATTGTATAATTAACACACATTCATTGTGAAACACACATTGATAATAACACATATCATTGGGGGAAGCACACATTGATAATAACACAGCATTCATTGGTGAAGCATATATTGATATTAACACACGTGTCATTGTGAAGCACACATTGATAATATCCCGCATTCATTGGGAAGCACACATTGATAATAACACACATCATTGTGAAGCACACATTGATAATAACACACATTCATTGTGCTGAAGCCCACATTGATATTAACACACATTCATTGGGAAGCTCACATTGCTATTAACACCACGTTCATTGGGAAGCACACATTGATATAACACACACTTTCATTTGGTATAGGCACACATTGATCATTACACACATTCATTGTAAGCACATATTCATATTAACACACATTCATTGTGAAGCACATATTGATAATAACACACATTCATTGTGAAACACACATTCATATTAACACACATTCATTGTGAAGCACATATTGATAATAACACACATTCATTGTGAAGCACATATTGATATTAACACGATTTCATTGTGAAGCATATATTGATATTAACACACATTCATTGTGAAGCACATATTGATATTAACACACATTCATTGTGAAGCACATATTGATATTAACACACATTCATTGTGAAGCACATATTGATATTAACACACATTTATTGTAAAGCACATATTTTTATTGACACACATTCATTGTGAAGCACATATTGATATTAACACACATTCATTGTGAAGCACATATTGATAATAACACACATTCATTGTGAATCACACATTGATATTAACACACATTCATTGTGAAGCACATATTGATAATAACACATTCATTGTGAATCACATATTGATATTAACACACATTCATTGTGAAGCACATATTATAATAACACACATTCATTGGGAAGCACACATTGATAATAACACACATTCATTGTGAAGCACACATTGATAATAACACACATTCATTGGGAAGCACACATTGATAATAACACACATTAATTCGAAGCACACTTTTGATAATAACACACATTTATTGGAAGCACACATTGATAATAACACACATTCATCGTGAAGGACACATTGATAATAACACACATTCATTGGGAAGCACACATTGATAATAACACACATTAATTCGAAGCACACCTCTTTGATAATAACACAAATTTATTAGAAGCACATTGATAATAACACACATTTGTTAGGAAGCACATTAATAAAACACACATTCATTAGGAAACTACACATTGATAATACCACACATTAATTCGAAGCACACTTTGATAATAACACACATTCATTGGGAAACACACATTGATAATAACACACATTCATTGGGAAATAACACACATTGGAAAGATAATAACACATTCATTGGGAAACACATATAATAACACACATTCATTGGAAACACATATTGATAATAACACACATTCATTGGGAAACACATTCACACATTCATTGGAAAGCACACATATTGATAATGACACACATTCATTGGAAAGCTCACATTGATAATAACACACATTCATTGGGAAGCACATATTGATAATAACACACATTCATTGGAAAGCACATATTGATAATAACACATTCATTGGAAAGCACATATTGATAATGACACACATTCATTGGAAAGCTCACATTGATAATAACACACATTCATTGGGAAGCACACATTGATAGTAACACATTCATTGGGAAAGCTACATTGATAATAACACACATTCATTAGAGCTCCACATTGATAATAACACATTCATTGGAAAGCTCACATTGATAATAACACATTCATTGGGAAGCTCATAATGATAATAACACACATTCATTGGAAAGCTCACATTGATAAAAACACACATTCATTGGAAAGCTCACATTGATAGTAACACACATTCATTGGGAAGCTCACATTGATATTTGACTGCTTACTGGCCGTTACTTCGCGCTTTTTCTGGTTGTTTCTAGATATCAAAGATTTTTTATTTTATTAAAGAAAGTAGGCAAGAAATGGAATATCAATTAAGACTTACTTTCGAATTCACAGATTCAAAGCATAAGAAATATAAGCTTCAAAACGTTACACTTTCAGGAATTTGTCCATGTAAATTTTGTTCTTGAACAAGTCAAAAAAGTCCAAATATTAGAAAAATTAAGGACTTTTTTCAACGTCAAACACGATTTGATGACGTCCAACATAGTAATATTTTCTTCTTATCACGAACCCCTCAAGATTCACATCTTATTACCTTGAACCCCTCAAGATTCAAGATTCATCTTATTATATTAAACCCCTCCAAGATTCACATCATATTATCTTGAAGCCCTCCAAGAATCACATCATATTATCTTGAAGCCCTGAAGAATCACATCATATTATCTTGAAGCCCTCAAGAATCACATCTTATTATCTATCTTCTCATCTTCAACCCCCTCAAAATTCACATTTTATTATCTATCTTCTCATCTTGAACCTTCCAAATTCACATCTTATTATCTATCTTCTCGTCTTGAACCCCTCAAAATTCATCTTTATGTATATAATTCTCAACCGACTTGAAACAATCACACACATCAACATCTTGAAATATAGGGATAAGATAAAGCAAGGCATAATTCATTGGAGGAAAAGATATCTCCTCGATATGGAAAAAATTATGGTAATTAAATCAGTCTTGTTGCCCAAGATTATACATGTCCTTACTAATGTCTTCCTGATCCAGATCTAAGGATAAAAGAACTCCAAGACATGTTCAATAGGTTTTTTTGTGGACAATAAGAGAGATAAAAATCGAAAGGACATAACAAGAAAATAAGATATAACAAGACGGTTTAGCTTTGATTGATGTTAATAATTTCATTCATGCATTAAAAATCACTTGGATTAGATGTTTGTTTGATAACGATGGTAATGTGAGACAGCTCATATCTCTAACAAAGTTAAACAAATGCACCTTTTATTTTTTCTAAGCCCTGCATAATGCGACAACAGTTATTAATCACGTAGAAAATGTATATATGGCATTACACTACGTTTTTTGCATATATACTCCCCGAAAAACATTGATGACTTGTATTCAAGTATTTTTTGTCCAATGGAAAAATATGATTAATTCAAAATACATAGAAAATAAAGAAATGCTCAAAAATAAGGCTGTTTTCACTGGTCAACTACTTGATGGGTGCGATTTCTATTTGTATCAAGCTTTCGTCAGAAATATTTGATGGTAAAAAGGAATCTTGGACTTATAATTGCATTGTTCATTCAAGAGGCAGAACATATTAAAATCTTTTAACTTAGATGACTCCCCTTGTTATATGAAAACAATGTAATTTCACTGTTGAAATGATTTTTAGTGATAGTAAGGTGCATCAAAGATCTTAAGTTTAATAACATGTCAAATATATAAAACCGAAAAACACAACGAAACATAAATATCAATACTTCATCACCTTTCACACTGCAAAAAAACCAACAAAACAACAAAAATCTGATTATAAACTCTGGTGGTTCCAAACGAAAATATTCCATGATATTTTAAGTACGGATAAAAAGGTTTCAAGATATGTAGAAAATCAATCAGATATATGAATTTTTGTGTGTAATTTACATGTTGAATCAATATAACACCTATTATGGGATTGCATTCATGTAAAACAGTTCTGGAACGAAATTGAAAGTCATATTAACGAAAATCGTCCACCCATGTCAACTTTAAAGTTTTATCTAAATTGAGTTCTACTCAGGTTACCATACGATGAAATTTGCCTTTTTCGTTTTATGATTATATTGGCAACCTTTTTCATATATATAAATAAAGCCAACAATAAACTGCCTAAAATGACACACTTTAAAAAATAGTTATACTCTAGACATTCTATAGCAAAAAGGGAACCTTTATGGTTTTTTTTCGATCGTGCAGCAGCCCTAAATTCAAAACCAGAAATAGCAATATGATTGGTGCATGCAGCCTTTGATTCAAAACCTAAACAGCACTGAATGTGCACAGCCATTTGATTCAAAACCAAACAGCACTGAATGTGCACAGCCATTGGATTCAAAACTAAACAGCACTGAATGTGCACAGCCATTGGATTCAAAACCTAAACAGCACTGAATGTGGCACAGCCATTGGATTCAAAACCTAAACAGCACTGAATGTGCACAGCCATTGGATTCAAAACCTAAACAGCACTGAATGTGCACAGCCATTGTGTTCAAAACCTAAACAGCACTGAATGTGCACAGCCATTGATTCAAACCTAAACAGCACTGGGGAATGTGCACAGCCATTGACTTCAAAACCTAAACAGGCACTGAATGTGCACAGCCATTGACTTCAAAACAAAACAGCAATGATCGTGTACAGCATTAAATTCAAAACTCAGAATATTTTCTGCAAAAGTAGTATCATCACATCATCATCATTCTCGCATCATCATCATCGTCCTATTATTTATTATTATTATTATAAGTATTATATTATTTTATTATTAATTATTAATATTATTATTATTATTATTATTAGTATTTATTATTATTATTATTATTATTATTATTAGTTATTAGTATTATTATGTATTATTGATTAGTTAGTGTAGGTAGGTTGTAGTAGTAGTAGTAGTAGTAGTAGTAGTAGTAGTATTAGTAGTAGTAGGTAGTAGTAGTAGTATAGTAGTATAGTAGTTTTAGTAGTCTGAGTAGAATAGGAGTAGCTAGTAAGTATTAGTATACTATGATTTTTATTATTATTAGGACACATATTAACAATTAGACAAATAATAGAAAAATTCCTTGAGAGAAACATTGACTTGCACCTGTGTTTTATTGACTTAGAAAAGGCATTTGACACTGTGAGGAGGAACGAACTATGGCATTCCTTAAAAGAACACAATGTAGAGCAAAATTTAATAAGAAGCTATTAAAAGTTTTTAAATTAACCCAATATGTGCGGTAAGAGTTGCTAAAAACATATCTGCTGAATTTGATGTAGATATAGGGAGTAAGACAGGGTTGTATCCTAAGTCCTCTTTTGTTTAATCACATTTATGGATTCGGTCGCAAAGGCATCCTCAAAAATGAAAAAAATCAAAGTAGGTATGTGGAAGCTCAAACCAGTAAATTGTATCTATGCTTTCATTTGCTGATGATTTAGTTCTTTTTGGAAAATCAGGAAGAATGACTATCAGTCGAATATCAACATTATGAACAATGCACTAAAAAAAACGCAATGAGAGTAAATGTAAAGGAACACCAAAACAATGCTAGTAACTAGGGAAGCTAAAACACAAATATTAAATTGGGCAGGGAGAATTTAGAACAAGTTTCAAAGCTACAATTATCTAAGAGTAATGATTAACTCAGAGAGAAAACTAAGAGAAACAATCAGCCAGAGAATCAGAAAGACCATGACAATATATAACCATCTAGGAAAGGCATTTGTAGATAAACAAGAATTTTCAACAACAACAAAGGGTAGTATAAAACACTGTTTATTGTTCTACTCCCTTCTATGGCAGCAAACCTGGCCCGTAGACTGTAGGGAATACACTAGAGTACAAGCAGTTGAAATGAAATATCTCAGAAGAAAATAGAATAGTAGGGCTGTTGAAATGAAATATCTAAAGAGAAATAGGGAAAAAAAGGTCAGAAACACAAAATAAGAAATCAAACCAAAAGAGATGGTATACAATTTGAGATAAGATGAATCAATTGAGATGGTTTGGGCATGTTTACAGAATGAATGACAATAGAATAGCTTATTCAGTACACAGTACTGAAAGCCCAAGGTAAAAGACCAAAAGACAGACCTTCAAGAAAGTGGGAAATATATAAGAGAGGCATTAAAGCAAAGAAACTTAACTTTTACAGTGAAGGAACACTAAATTTCGGGACAGGGCAGCGTGGAGAAAGATCCTTTCGGGCATCTAAACCAGACACTGGTAGATAAAGAATAGGAAATAATAAAGAAAGAAAATATTTAGAATCTAAGCAAGAATTTGTTTTCAATTTTTTAGATACGTTCGGACAGTTCTGATACATACGTCATGAATGCACAATACCGTTATCATATTCTGGTATGGAACAGTAGACACTGGTTATACAGCTGGTTGACCTAATTAAATACGGTATTTTCACACCAAATTAGAAGACAGAGGACGCACAGCAATAACATGGCGCAGAATGAGTGAGAAAGAGAGGCACGGAGAGGGAGAGAGAGAGATGAGATGAGAGAGGAGAGAGAGAGATGAGATAGAGAGAAAGAGAGAGAGAGACGACGAGAGAGAGACGAGAGAGAGAGAGAGAGAGTGAGAGACGAGAGAGAAGAGAGAGAGAGTAGAAGAGAGAGAGAAGAAGCGAGAGAGAGAGAAGAGAAGATGTGAGAGAAGAGGAGAGGAGAGTGAGAAGAGAAGAGAGAGATGAGAGATGAGAGAGGAGAGAGACGCTGAGAGAGAGAGAGAGAGAGGGAGAGAGAGGGATAGTGAGACGAGAGAGAGATGAGAGAGAGAGAGAGAGAGAGAGAGACAGATGGAGAGAGAGAAGAGAGAGGAGAGAGAGAGAGAGAGAGAGAGAGAGGATGAGGGACGAGAGAGAGGTGAGAGAGAGAGTAGAGAGAGAGAGAGGGGGCGAAGAGAGAGAGATGAGAGAGAGAGTAGAGAGGGAGAGAGAGAGAGGAGACGACGGAGAGAGAGAGAGAGACAGAGAGAGATCGACGAGAGAGAGAGAGAGTCAGAGGACAAGGAGACAGAGACAGAGACAGAGAGAGACAGAGACGAGAGGACAGAGGACAGAGACAGAGACAGAGAGACAGAGACAGAGACAGAGACAGAGACAGAGACAGAGACAGAGACAGAGATAGAGAGGATGTTGTGAATTGCACGTCCGTGGTAAAAGCTATATTAAGAAAAATGCAGGAATTGATGACGTAGTATCCTTGAATGTCTCCCTAGTTGCAGAGACTGATAAGAGATCTGGATGTCTCCCTAGTCGCAGAGATTGCTAAGAGATATGGGACGTTTACGTAATCTCTTCCATTGTAGCGAATTTTTACGTCGATAATATTTCATTATGAATGATCTTTTTACCTTTCGGGCGAGGTTTACAGAGCCTTTATGTTCCTTGTCTTTTGTCAAATCTAAAAAATTAAAGCTAGATTCAAAACTCAGCGCCTCAAACTTTGTCTAATCTCAGCAACACATAAATCTTAATGACTATCTAAGTGATTTACAAGTCATTTTTATATTTTTCCTTTTTATTTCATTCACTTCGTCTTTTCATAGCTAACCAGATATAGAAATCAAGCGAATTTGCATTAGATCTATCTCTAGATTATTGAAACTTTTTGTTTCTTTTACTTGGTCTAAAGCCTTGCTTCCATGCGTGGTCTAAAGCCTTGCCTCCATGCGTCGTAGAGCATGCGTGAGTCTTAGTGTGCAATAATTATATTTTCTGTCGGATGAGAAGATAACTGTCCCACCGTTCCGCCATTCCTAGATCCCTTATCAGTTTTTCGCATTTATGGAGGTCGGTTTATCTTGAAAGGAGAAAATATTATAAGCTTGTGAAAATATTTAGCTTTCTCCCATTGTAAACTCACAAGAAAAAGAACGAGGAGCAAAACATAAAAATACAACCCCGAACATAATATTGTGTTGGATAATGTAATGTATTTTGTGTTTTAGATCTGCTTTGCGTGGTGTTTGTCGCTTTGGTGTGACATGTTAACGTACGACTTGTGTGATCTAAGCTTTATAGCGGTGTGTGGCCATAACTAGAAGATCAGCCAGAGGCAATAAAAATGTGACCTGGCGCCAGCAGTGAGTATACTTTTTTATGTCGGAATCAGATTCGAAATCAGAATCGTTTCATTTATATCAAGTGAGAGAAATATGAAAATGGCCATGGTCACATTGATGACATAGATGCATCAAAAAATAAAAGCAGGCAACAACAACAACAACAACAACAACAACAACAACGAACAACAACAACAACAAACACACGACATAAAAAAAGGAAAAGAAAAGAATCCCTTCCCTCCCCACACTGAAAAAAAAAGACACAAAAGACAAAATCAAAACAGCAATGATTGTGTCAGCACACCAACCATACCGACATGTGACAGCACACCAATCATAACGACATATCACAGCACACCAATCATAACGACATATCACAGCACACCAATCATAACGACATGTGACAGCACAACCAATCAAAAGGACATATCACAGCACACCAATCATAACGACATGCGACAGCACACCAATCACAACGACATATCACAGCACCACCAATCACAAGGACATATCACAGCACACCAATCATAACGACATGTAACAGCACACCAATCACAAGGACATAATCACAGCCATAACACCAATCATAATCGACATGTGAACAGCACACCAATCACAAGGACATATCAGGCAGCACACCAATCTATAAATAAAGACATGTTCATCAAGCACAACCAACCCCACAACGGACATAAATGAAAAGCACACCAACACACAACGACATAATGACAGCACACCAAATCACAACGACACGTGAATCAGCTACACCAATCCCTTCACAACGACACGTGACAGCACAAACCCAATCACAACGACCTCGTTTGAGCAGCACACCAATCACAACGACATGTGTGTACCTAGTGCAGCTCCCAATCACAACGGACAATATGACAGCACAACCAATCACAACGGACTTCTTCTTCTTCTTCTACTTCTTCTTCTTCTTCTTCTGTTCTTCTTCTTCTTCTTCTTCTTCAACGACTTCTGACAGCACACCAATCACAGCGACATGTGACAGCTTCAATCACAACGACATATGACAGCACACCAATCACTTCTTCTTCTTCTTCTTCTTCAACCATCTTCTTCTTCTTCTTCCTTTAATCCACTTCTTCTTCTTCTTCTTCTTCCGCCCATAATCTTCTTCTTCTTCTTCTTCTTCAACTTCTTCTTCTTCTTCTTCTTCTTCTTCAATCACAACGACATGTGACTTCTTCTTCTTCCATAATGACTTGTGTTCCTTTTCTTAACTATAATGACATGTGACTTCTTCCAACCATAACGACATATGACTTCTTCTTCTTCTTCATCTTCTTCTTCTTCTTCAATCACTTCCTCTTCTTCTTCGACCATCTTCTTCATCATCATCTTCTTCGACTCGTTTTTCTGTTTAATTCAAATGGTGATCATATTACAACGGGGAGACTGAGAGTAGAACTCGGGGAGAGGGTGGAGATGGGGGCCACCTTGTACTCGTGCATAGAGAGAGAGAGAGAGAGAGAGAGAGAGAGAGAATGTTCATCTAGAGACAGAGAGACAGAATATTAAAGGTATAAAATGCTTAACAGACAAAATTGTTTCCACGCCTCTAATTAGATTCTTCTTGCTTCTCCTTTTCCACTTCTCTTCTTCTTCCTTCTGAAAGAGAGAGAGAGAGAGGGGGGGAGAGCGTTAGAAAGAGAGAGAGAGAGAGAGGAGAGAGAGAGAGAGACTTCTCTTCTTCTTCTTCTTCTTCTTGCTCATCCTCCGAGAGAGAGAGAGAGAGAGAGTCTTCTTCTTCTTCTTCTTCTCCTCCTCTTCTTCTTCTTCTTCTTCTTCTTCTTCTTCTTCTTCTTCTTCTTCTTCTTCTTCTTCTTCTTCTTCTTCTTTCCTCTTCTTCTTCTTCTTCTTCTTCTTCTTCTTCTTCTTCTTCTTCTTCTTCTTCTTCTTCTTCTTCTTCTTCTTCTTCTTCTTCTTCTTCTTCTTCTTCTTCTTCTTCTTCTTCTTCTTCTTTGAAAGAGAGAGAGAGAGAGAGAGAGAGAGAGAGAGAGAGAGAGAGAGAGAGAGAGAGAGAGAGAGAGAGAGAGAGAGAGAAAGAGAGAGAGAGAGAGAGCTTCTTCTTCTTCTTCTTCTTCTTCTTCTTCTTCTTCTTCTTCTTCTTCTTCTTCTTCTTCTTCTTCTTCTTCTTCTTCTTCTTCTTCTTCTTCTTCTTCTTCTTCTTCTTCTTCTTCTTCTTCTTCTTTTCTTCTTCTTCTTCTTCTTCTTCTTCTTCTTCTTCTTCTTCTTCTTCTTCTTCTTCAGAGACAGAGACAGAGACAGAGACAGAGACTTCTTCAGAGACTTCTTCTTCAGAGAGATAGAGAGACAGAGAGAGAGAGTCTTCTTCTTCTTCTTCTTCTTCTTCTTCTTCTTCTTCTTCTTCTTCTTCTTCTTCTTCTTCTTCTTCTTCTTCTTCTTCTTCCTTCTTCTAGACAGACAGACAGAGATAGAGAGTCAGTGGAAAGGGGAGAGAGGGAAGAGAGAGAGAGAGAGAGAGAGAGAGAGAGAGAGAGAGAGAGAGAGAGAGAGAGACAGACTTCTTCTTCAGACTTCTTCTTCAGAGAGACAGAGACAGAGACAGAGACAGAGACAGAGACAGAGACAGACAGACAGACAGACAGACAGAAAGATAGAGAGAGGGAGGGAGAGATCTGTGTTCTTCTTCTTCTTCTTCTTTTTCTTCTTTTACAGATCATTATTATGTAAGGTTGAATGACTGCTTCTTACCTGTGATAGAAACTTGTTAAACTAAAACTTAATCTTTTCTTCATCTTCTTCTTCTTCTTCTTCTTCTTGTTCTTTTCATCTTGCCCACGTCTTCAAGAACGACGGCAAGACTTCTTCTTCTTTCTGTCTTCTTGTGGCAAGCATCTTGGCTTCTTGCTTGTCAGGTGAGACCCAATGTATGTTTGTGTTCTGTGTGTTCTTCTTCTTCTTCTTCTTCTTCTTCTTCTTCTGTGTTCTTCTTCTTCTTCTTCTTCTTCTGGTAAATTCTTCTTCTTTTCTTCTTATTCTTCTTCTTCTTCTTCTTCTTCTTCTGTTCTTCTTCTTCTTCTTCTTCTTCTTCTTCTAATTCTTCTTCTTATTCTAACTTCTTCTTCTTCTTCTTCTTCTTCTTCTTCTTAAGAATTCTTCTTCTTCTTTTCTTCTGCTTCTTGTTCTTCTTCTTCATCTGATTTCTTGGAGAGTTATTAATTCATTATCTTCATTAATCTTCTTATTCTTCAGTTATCAAACTTCTTCTTCTTCTTCTTATCTTGTTCTTGGACTTCTTATGGTGGACAGGCTAAATTGCTTCTTCTCAAAAGAAGAGCTTCTTCTTCTTCTTTAACTTCTTCTTGGTCCCTTCTTTTATTGGTTCTTCTTCTTCTTCTTCTTCTTCTTCTTTTGGGGAAAGTCTTCTTCTTCTTCTTCAATTCTTCTCGGCTTCTTCGAACTTCTTCTACTTCTTCTTCTTCCAACGGTTGAAATGTTTTCTCTTTTTTTTCGAGTAATAACCTCCTCTTCACTCTTCTCCAGGCATGTGGATCGACTCCTCCTCTCTTCTCCTCCTCTCCTCCTCTTCAGATCAAACAGTTCTTCTTCTTCTTCTTCTTCTTCTTGAAAATTCTTCTTCTTCTTCTTCTTCTTCTCTCTTATTCTTCTTCTTCTTCTTGACTCTCTTATTAAGATTCTAAGATAAGATTCTTCTTCTTCAACTTGTTTCTCTTGTTACAGTCTTCTTCTTCTACTTCTTCTTTATTAAACTCTGAATTATTCTTCTTCAGATAAACAGTTGACTTCTTTTAAGGATTAAGCTCTGATTCTTCTTATGTCTTATAACTTCTGCTTCTTCTTCTTCTTCTTAACAGTTTTTTTCTCCAATACTTATGCTCTTCTTGTAATCATTTCAACTTCAACAATATTTATTAATTTCTTCTTCTTCTTCTTCTTCTTCTTCTTCCTCTTCTTACTCAATTCTTATTCTTGATTGTAAGAATGATCTTCTTCTTTTCTCTCTTCTTCTTCTTCAATAATAATCTTCTGGTTAAAGTGGGGGAAAATCTTCTTCTTCTTCTTCTTATTCGAATACTTCTTCTTCTTCTTCTTCTTCTTCTTCTTCTTCTTCTTCTCCTTCTTCTTCTTCTTCTTCCCAGTTCTTCAGCTTCTTCTTATTCTCTTCTTCTTCTTCTTCCTTCTAAATTTGATTGTACTGATCGTATTCTTCTCCTTCTTGTTCTTGTTGGAAATATTGCTTTCCTTCTTCTCTTTCTTCTCCTTCTTCTTCTTCTTTTGTTACTTCTTATTCTTCTTGGCTTCTGTCTTCTTCACTGTCTTCTTAAAGAAATGTCTTTGATCTACGAGGAAACCAAACTCCTTCCATGGAGAGCTTCTCCTTCTTTTCCTTCTTCTCTTTCTTCTCCTTCTTCTACAAAATCTTCTTCTTCTTCTTGTTCTTGTATCAAAATCTTTCTTAACAGAGCCTAGTAGATCACTTCCTTTTCACCAGAAGAGTTATTCTCAAAATCTGTTACACCAGAAAGCTTCTTCTTCTTCTTCTTCATAAAAGTTTCTTCTTCAAAATCCTTCATAGAAAGCTTCTTCTTCTTCTTCTTCTTCTTAGAAAGCTTCTTCTTCTTCTTCTACTTTCTTAGAAAGCCTCTTCTTCAAAACCTTCTTCTCCTCCTCCTCTCTCTATACAAAATCCTCCGCCTCCTCCTCCTCCTCCTACTCAAAATCCTTTCATAGAAAGTTATGTCTTCTTCTTTCACCAGAAAGCTTCGTCTTCTTCTTCCTTTCATAGAAAGCTTCTTATATCTTTGCACCTTTCATAGAAAGCCTTCTTCTTCGTCTTCTTCCATGGAGAGCCACGCTCTTCTTCTTCTTCTTCTTCTTCTTTTCTTCTTCTTCTTCTTCTTCTTCTTCTTCTTTTATTTTTCTTCTTCTTCTTGAGAGCTCTTATTCTCCACAAGCTGTGACTTCTTTAGAAGAGTTATCCTTCTTCTTCTTCACTCCATGGAGAGCCACTTCTTCTTCTCTTCTTCTTCTTATTGGAGAGCCTTCTTCTTCTTCTTCTTCTTCTTCTTCTTCCTCTATCTTCTTCTTTCCTTCTTCTTCTTCTTCTTATTCTTCTTCTTCCTTCTTCTTCTTCTTCTTCTTCTCCTTCTTCTTCTTCTTCTTCTTCTTCTTCTTCTTCCATCTTCTTCTTCTTCTTCTTCTTCTTCCTTCTTTGACACTTCTTTTCTTCTTCTTTTCTTCTTCTAGAACCAGAATATTAAAATCCTTCTTCATTGAGAGCCTAGTAGATCAAAATCTTCTTCCACTCGAGTCCAAGTAGATCTTCTTCCTTCGATGTGTGGAGATGCGACTTCTTCTTCTTCTTCTTCCATTGAGAGCCTTCTTCTTCTACTTCTTCTTCTTCTTCTTCTTCTTCTTCTGGTACTTCTTCTTGAGAATTTGTTCTACAAATCATTCCATTCATTCCGGTTCTTCCTGTTCTCCTTCCATGGAGAG
>JAXRKP010002530.1:15000-46667 GCA_037039925.1 Doris montereyensis | reverse complement strand
GATAGATAGATAGATAGATAGATAGATAGATAGATAGATAGATAGATAGATAGATAGATAAAAAAGAAAAAGCAAGCTATTATTATGAAATATCTCAAATTATGAATTTCTACCAAACTTGAAAACCGGTGGTGAAGGAAATGTTCAACACTAATGAGGTCAGAGCTGTCATTTTTAGTTACATTGTTTTCTCTAGCCGCAGGTCAAAACGGTTATCATGGAAAAGTGTTGAATTTCGTCTTTTTCCTAACCCTCTTAAATAACACAGAAAAAAATAAACCCCGAAAATAAAACGCACAAGCAACAACAAAAAAACACCATCTAAATGCACTGGTAGTTTTCTGACAGCATATTATGAATCTCTTGTGGTCTTGTGTTTGCGTCGTTGCATAACAAAATGTCTCTGCTGACATACCCTAGGCTGACTATTAGCACTGTAAAGTTTTAAGATACAACGCAATTCACTTTCAAAGTAATCGGATCTGAACAACCCAATAAAAACACAGCGTGTGTGTGTGTTTGTGTGTGTGTGTGCGTTTGTGTGTATGTGTGTATGTGTGTGTGAGTGTGGAAGGATTATGCATGGTATGTGCATATGTATTTGTCAAAAAATTCATGCATTATCTTGTGTATTTCTTGATCCCGGTTTTCGGTTGGTTTGGTGTGGCTGTCCATTGTCATTGTCGTCGACCGCTGTTGTTTGTGTGTGTGTATCTTTGTGTGTGTGTGTATGTGTGTATGTGTATGTGTGTGTGTATGTGTGTGTGGGTGGGTGGGTGAGAGAGAGGGAGAGGAGGAGAAGAGAGAAGGAGGAGAGAAGAGAGAGGACGAGAGAGAGAGAGAGAGAGAGAGAGAGAGAGAGAGAGAGAGAGAGAGAGAGAGAGAGAGAGAGAGAGAGAGAGAGAGAGAAAGAGAGAAGAGAGAGAGAGAGAGAAGAGAGAGAGAGAGAGAGAGAGAGAGAGAGAGAGAGAGAGAGAGAGAGAGAGAGAGAGAGAGAGAGTTGTCTGTTGTTGGTTTTTTAATATATATCACATATGTAATTTGTGTCATATTATTTATGAAATGATTATTTGTATATTGTTTGAGATATATTATGAAATCAATTGTGACTAAAACAAATTTTCAAAACGGAGGAAGAAAAGATAATCTTGACTTATTTGAAACATAGTAATTAAAATTGAAAGTGGTTTTAAGTGATTGAAATTGAAAGTGATTTTGATTCAAATTGAAAGTGATTTTAAGTGATTGAAATTGAAAGTGACTTTAAGTGATTGAAATTGAAAGTGATTTTAAGTGATATAAAAAACCTTCTTCAACCTCTTGAAGATACCGACACTTTGTTCTTTTTTTTTCAAAAATAGCCTCAAGAAATTAACAATACGAAGTTTTAAAAACTTTCTTTCTTTCTTTATCAGATCCCATTCTACCTTTCGGTGTTTGGGTTTTAGATGCCCGAAATGATCTTTCTCAGGCTTCCCTGCCCTGACAGTTTCTGTTTCCTTCCGTAAAAGTTAAATTTATTTGCGTTAAGGCCTCTTTTATATCTTCTTACCACTTTGTCCGATGTCTGCCTTTTGGCCTTTTACCTTGAGTTTTAGCACTGTGTACTGATTTAGCTATTCTATTGTCATTCATTCTGTTAATATGCCCAAACCATCTCAGTTGATTAATTTATATCTCAGTTTTTATGCTATCTACTGCCATAGAGGAGAGTAGGACAATAAACTGTGCTGTATACTGCCATTTTGGTTTTTGTTGACAATTCTTGTTTACCTACAAATGCCTTTCCTAGATGGTTATATATTACACTTGCCTTTTGGATTCTTGGGCTGATTTCTTCTCTTAGTTTTCCCTCTGAGTTAATCATTACTCCTAAGTAATTGTAGCTTTGAACTTGTTCTAAATTCTCCTGCCTAATTTAAGACTTTGTGTTTTAGCTTCCCTAGTTACTAGCATTGTTTTGATTTTCTTTGCATTTACTCTCATTCCTCTTTTATTTAGTTCATCATTCATTATGTTGATATTCGACTGAAGGTCACTTTCTGATTTTCCAAACACAACTAAATCATCGGCAAATGAATGCATTGATACATTTACTGGTTTGAGCTTCCATATACCTACATTCATTTTCTTCCTTTTGAGGATGCCTCTGAGAGTGAATCCATAAATGTGATAAACAAAAGAGGACTTAGGATACAACCTTGTCTTACTCCGACCTATATCTACATCAAATTCCTCAGATACATTTCCAGCTACTCTCACTGCACATGTTGGTTTATTGTAAAAACTTTTAATGGCTTCTATTAAATTTTGCTCTACATTGTGTTCTTTTAAGGAATGCCATAGTTCGTCCTTCCTCACAGTTTCAAATGCCTTTTCTAAGTCAATAAAACACAGGTGCAGGTCGATGTTTCTCTCAAGGAATTTTGTATTATTTGTCTAATTGTAAATATGTGATCTTGTACACTTCTTCCTGGTCTAAATCCACTCTGGTGTTCTTCAATATGATCCTCTACTCTTTTCCTTAGTCTCATTTCCAGAATCTGGCATACACTTTTCCTGGTACTCTAAGTAGTGATATCCCTCTATAGTTTGCGCATTCCATGGTTGATCCTTTCTTGTGTATTGGTACTACCGTTCCCTTTTTCTAGTCGTCTGGCACCTGTTTGGACTTCCGTGCTTTTTGATATATTGCATGTAATAGTTTGTCTGCCTCTATATCCCTTGGTTTTTAATCATTTCTGGATAAACTTGATCTGCTCCTGGGGCTTTTCTAATTTCACTTTTCTTATAGCTGTTTGAAGTTCTTCCATTGAGATATCTACATCTTCAGCTGTCTCATCTCCATTACTTGTTACTCTGAATAATTGATCTGTACTCCTTGTTTCATATGTTCTGGAGGGATTATGTAATTGTTGAAAATACTTTCTCCACGTTTCCATGATTTCGCTGTCCCTTTCATAATTTCTCCTTTGGCGTTCTTAATTTGTCGTATTGGGCATGTTTTAGTCTTTTTCATGCTCTTCATTGCTCCTCAGAACAGCTTTTGATTTCCTTGATAGCTTTCTTAAAGTCTTTGTCCAAACTCTTCCCACTGTTCCTGTTTTGCTTTCCTAACTTCCTCTTTGGCGATAGCTCTTTTACCCACGTAATCTAACCTATCATGTGGTCTCTTTGTTTGCAAGTATTTCTTTGATCTTAGTTTTGACATTCTCATTCCACCATGCTGTCCTTTTTCCATCTTCTTTAATTTGTTTCCTACCACAGACCTCTTCAGTACAACTGAGGAGTGTTTCTTTATAAATTTGCCACTTTTCTTCTATTGTGCTTTCCTTCAGATCCATCTGCCTTTCACTGATATATCTTTTTATCCTGGATTGGTACATCTGTTTTACTATTGGTTTATTTAGTTCTTCTATTTTGAGTTAAATAGCTTTCTTCTCTTTCATTTTCTGTTTGTTTCCTTCAGTTAAAAATCTCATTTGGGCTATCACTAGGTGATGATCACTAAATATTTCAGCTCCTCTGCTTACTCTAGCATCCATTGTACCATAAAAAAGGGAGCTGCTAACTATTATGTAGTCTATGATTGACTTTACACATCTGTCTTCATTTACTCTTGTATATTTGTCTATATCTTTATGAGGAAAAAATGTGTTAGCTATTTTCATGCTATTCTTTAGGCAAAAATCTATAAGTCGCTCTCCATTTGGAGAAGTTGTTGTCTCTCCTTCTTTACCTATTACCCCTTCTGATGTTTCTACATTGTTGCCTACTCTAGCGTTTAAATCTCCTAAAACCATTAATTCCTGTTTAGGTTTAAGATGCTCTGCAGCTATTTGTAAATCATTTTCGAAGATATCTTTTTCTTCTTTGGGGGCATCTTCGTTTGGTCCATAAGCTATTACTAATTTAATTTCTCTTCCTTTTTGTTTAATATTTACCTCTAATAGCCGTGGGCTTACACATTTCCAACTTTCTAGTAGCTTTTCGTGCCTTTTATGCATTAGGAGGCCTACTCCTGCTCTAGCTCTATCTTTGGCATCTATTCCTGAGAAGATTAAATTATGATTTGAGGCTACATTTTCTATTTCTTGTCCTTTTTTTCTTTTTTTCTGTAATAGCCAAATGTCTACTTTGAAATTTTCCATTTCCTCCAGCGAATTATAGGGGTAGCCATCTTGGATGACATAAACGGTCATGATATACTTTACAAACGTGTGTCCATTTTCTTAAAATCTTCAAGATTGGATGCAGTTTCACCATGCCAAATTGCTGAGCTTTACACGAAAACCGAAATTTCTTTACAAAATAAATTATTTTAAGAATCCCAACTAAAATGTTAGCGACTGGAAGGAAGGGGGGAAGGGGGACACAACCAATGCAAGCGGCCTGATCATCATGCAATCTTTGCGAGACAACATCGCGGGGCCTGGAATAAGCAGTCTTAATTTGCTTTGATTTCACCCATCCACAACGAAAGATAAAGGCGGTCAATAACGAAGGTGTGTTTGCATGGGTGTGGCGTCGGTGGCCGAGCGGTTAGGCTGCCGGACTGGGGATCATGAGGTCCGAGTTCGAATCCTAGCAAAACCAGGTCCGATGTTGTGTTCCTTGGGAAAGACGCTTAACACACATTTTGCCCACTCTACCCAGTGCAAATGGGTACAAGCACTGACTTGGGAGTAAAAACCTGCGTCAAACTAGCGTCCTGGCCAGGAGGTGACTATTGTCACCTGTTCTGCTTCACGCTATAGAAACCGGGATAATCTCCGGATCTATAGGCCTTACGGGCATGGAAGGAACTTTGCTTACTTTACATCCCCAACTAGGGTGATCTCTGGGGGTTTTTGGTAGGATTTTTATCAAATTATGCCCGCACTGCCCAGTGAACAACCAAGGATCTTTATCATTGACGGGATCTCCTTTTTATTGTCCGTCTCGGATGGGACTACATTTTAGGTGTTGATCCACCTACCTTGACCTGGACCGAAGGGGGATGGTTGGGGAGTGGGTTAGATTTCATTCGAAAATAACCCTCGAGAAATTTGTTCAACCGTTGGGGCTTGAACCCGGAACCTTTTGGTTGAGAGACCGACGCCTTGCCTTGTGACGTATGTGGTCAAAAATGCCAGACTGCCGGACAGTTGGTTGTTCGCTTCGAAGGCTGATGCGGGCGATCACATTTTTTTTTTTCTTAGAGAATATATTTCTTGTAAAAAAAACGTCTACTTTATTAACAGAGCCAAGGCATGGCTCTAGCGCAGTCGATAAAAATTTTTTTGCTGTACATGATATGTATTATGTGCCTTTCATACGTTAAGTTGCGGCATGTTTTAAAAATAAATGAAAAAAGATGGTTTGAAGACAAAGCAAAAGGATCAACGCCCTATACTGAGGTGCAAGAGTTATCCAGATGTCATTAAAATGAATATCGAAGATGATTGTGTAAGATTTGTCAAGATGTCATTAAAATGAATAACTAAGATGATTGTGTAACATTTGTCAAGATGTCATTAAATTGAATAACTAAGATAATTGTGTACGACTTGTCAAGATGTCATTAAATTGAATAACTAAGATGATTGTGTAGATTTGTCAAGATGTCATTAAAATGAATAGCTAAGATGATTGTGTAAGATTTGTCAAGATGTCATTAAATTGAATAACTAAGATGATTGTGTAAGAATTGTCAAGATGTCATTAAAATGAATAGCTAAGATGATTGTGTAAGATTTGTCAAGATGTCATTAAAATGAATAGCTAAGATGATTGTGTAAGATTTGTCAAGATGTCATTAAAATGAATAGCTAAGATGATTGTGTAAGATTTGTCAAGATGTCATTAAAAATGAATAGCTAAGATGATTGTGTAGATTTGTCAAGATGTCATTAAAATGAATAGCTAAGATGATTGTGTAAGATTTGTCAAGATGTCATTAAAATGAATAGCTAAGATGATTGTGTAAGATTTTGTCAAGATGTCATTAAATTGAATAACTAAGGTGATTGTGTCTTCAAAAATAAATTTCGTAAGGCAAATTTTAAAATAAAATTATAGGGCTGCGACTAAGGATGTAACGGTACACATCGACAACACATGACTGCTGGAGGGGCTATAGAGAAAAAAGAAGAAAAGAGAGAAAAAAGACATGGCTGTTAGGTAGGGGTTGTAAAGAGAGAAAAAGACACTGGTGTTAGACAGGGTTGTAAAGAGAAAAAAAGACATGGCTGTTAGACAGGGTTGTAAAGAGAGAGAAAAAGACATGGCTGTTAGACAGGGTTGTAAAGAGAGAGAAAAAAGACATGGCTGTTAGACAGGGCTGTAAAGATAAAATTAAAGACATGGCTGTTAGACAGGGTTGTAAAGAGAGAGAGAAAAAACATGGCTGTTAGACAGGGTTGTAAAGAGAAAAAAGACAGACATGGCTGTTAGACAGGGTTGTAAAGAGAGAGAAAAAAGACATGGCTGTTAGACAGGGTTGTAAAGAGAGAGAAAAAAAACATGGCTGTTAGACAGGGTTGTAAAGAGAAAAAAAAGACATGGCTGTTAGACAGGGTTGTAAAGAGAGAGAAAAAAGACATGGCTGTTAGACAGGGTTGTAAAGAGAAAAAAAACATGGCTGTTAGACAGGGTTGTAAAGAGAGAGAAAAAAGACATGGCTGTTAGACAGGGTTGTAAAGAGAGAGAGAAAAAACATGGCTGTTAGACAGGGTTGTAAAGAGAGAGAAAAAAACATGGCTGTTAGACAGGGTTGTAAAGAGAGAGAAAAAAAACATGGCTGTTAGACAGGGTTGTAAGAGAGAGAAAAAAGACATGGCTGTTAGACAGGGTTGTAAAGAGAAAAAAAGACATGGCTGTTAGACAGGTTTGTAAAGAAAGAGAGAAAAAAGACATGGCTGTTAGACAGGTTTGTAAAGAGAGAAAAAAAAGACATGGCTGTTAGACAGGGTTGTAAAGAGAGAGAAAAAAGACATGGCTGTTAGACAGGGTTGTAAAGAGAGAAAAAAAGACATGGCTGTTAGACAGGGTTGTAAAGATAAACAAAAGACATGGCTGTTAGGTAGGGTTGTAAAGAAAAAAGAAAAAAGACATGGCTGTTAGACAGGGTTGTAAAGAAAAAAAAGAAAGACAGACATGGCTGTTAGACAGGGTTGTAAAGAGAGAGAAAAAAAGACATGGCTGTTAGACAGGGTTGTAAAGAGAAAAAAAAACATGGCTGTTAGACAGGGTTGTAAAGAGAAAAAAGACATGGCTGTTAGACAGGGTTGTAAAGAGAAAAATACATGGCTGTTAGACAGGGTTGTAAAGATAAAAAAAAGACACTGGTGTTAGACAGGGTTGGCTGGAGTTTTGACAGGGTTGTAAAGAGAGAAAAAAAGACATGACAGTTAGGCTGTTGTAAAAAGAGAAAAAAGACATGGCTGTTAGATAAGGTTGTAAAGAGAGAAAAAAAGACATGGCTGTTAGGTAGGGTTGTAAACAGAGAAAAAAAGACATGGCTGTTAGACAGGATTGTAAAAAGAGAGGGTTGTAAAAAGACACGGCTATTAGACAGGTTAAAAGACATGGCTGTTAGGTAGGGTTGTAAAGATAAACAAAAAACATGGCTGTTAGACAGGGTTATAAAGAGAGAGAAAAAAGACATGGCTGTTAGACAGGGTTGTAAAGATAAACAAAAGACATGGTTGTTAGGTAGGGTTGTAAAGATAAACAAAAGACATGGCTGTTAGCAGGGTTGCAAAGAAAAAAGACATGGCTGTTAGACAGGCTGTTGTAAAGAAAGAAAAAAAAGACATGGCTGTTAGGTAGGGTTGTAAAGATAAACAAAAGACATGGCTGTTAGGTAGGGTTGTAAAGATAAAAAAAGACATGGCTGTTAGGCAGATTTGTAAAGATGAATAAAAGACATGGCTGTTTTAGGTAGGGTTGTAAAGAAAAAAAAGACATGGCTGTTAGGTAGTGTTGTAAAGGGATAAAAAGACATTGACTGCTAGGTAGGTTTGTAAAGAGAAAAAAGACATTGCTGCTAGGTAGGGTTGTAAAGATAAAAAAAGACATGGTTGTTAGGCAGGGTTGTAAAGATAAACAAAAGACATGGCTGTTAAAAAAGATGACATGGCTGTTTTAGGTAGGGTTGTAAAGAAAAAAGACATGGCTGTTAGGTAGTGTTGTAAAGAGAAAAAAAGGACATGGCTGTTAGGTAAGTTCTAAAGAGAAAAAAATGACATGGCTGTTAGGTAGGGTTGTAAAGAGAAAAAGACATGGCTGTTAGGTAGTGTTGTAAAGAGAAAAAAAGACATGGCTGTTAGGTAGGGTTGTAAAGATATAAAAAAAAGACATGGCTGAGGTAGGATTGTAAAGAGATAAAAAAAAGACATGGCTGAGATTTGTAGAGATAGAAAGACATTGCTAGTGTAAAAGAAATTAAAAACATGGCTGAGGTAGGGTTCTATAGTAGGGGCTTAAAAGACATGGCTGAGGTAGGGTTCTAAAGAATAAAAAGACATGGCTGAGGTTAAAGTGATAAATAAAAAGACATGGCTGAGGTAGGGTTGTAAAGAGATAAAAGACATGGCTGTTAGGTAGGAAAAGAGAAAAAAGACATGGCTGTTAGGTAAAAAGAGATAAAAAAAAGACATGGCTGGTGGTAAAGGAAACAAAAGACATGGCTGTTAGATAGTAGTGTTGTAAAGAAAACAGACATGGCTGTTAGGTAAAAGAAACAAAAGACATGGCTGTTAGGTAAAATAAGAAACAAAGACATGGCTGTTAGGTAGGGTTGTAAAAACCCAGAGAAAAAAAAGACATGGCTGTGAGGTAGGGTTGTAAAGAGAAACAAAAGACATGGCTGTTAGTAGGGTTGTAAAGAGAAAAAAAGACATGGCTGTTAGTAGGGTTGTAAAGAGGAACAAAAGACATGGCTGTTAGGTAGAAAAAAAAGACATGGCTGTAGGGTTGTAAAGAGATAAAAAATACATGGCTGTTAGGTAGGGTTGTAAAGAAGAAACAAAAGACATGGCTGTTAGATAGTAGTTGTAAAGATAAACAAAAGACATGGCTGTTAGGCAGGGTTGTAAATATAAATAAAAGACATGGCTGTTAGGCAGGATTGTAAAGATAAATAAAAAGACATGGCTGTTAGGTAGGGTTGTAAAGATAAACAAAAGACATGGCTGTTTACGTAGAGTTGTAAAGATAAATAAAAGACATGGCTGTTAGGTAGGGTTGTAAATATAAACAAAAGACATGGCTGTTAGGAAGGGTTGTAAAGATAAAGACATGGCTGTTAGGCAAGGTTGTAAAGATAAATAAAAGACATGGCTGTTAGGTAGGGTTGTAAATATAAATAAAAGACATGGCTGTTAGGCAGTTGTAAATATAAAAAAAGACATGGCTGTTAGGTAAAAAGATAAACAAAAGACATGGCTGTTAGGCAGGGTTGTAAAGATAAATAAAAGACATGGCTGTTAGGCAGGGTTGTAAAGATAAACAAAAGACATGGCTGTTAGACAGGGTTGTAAAGAGATAACAAAGACATGGCTGTTAGGTAGAGTTGTAAAGAAATAAAAAGACATGGCTGTTAGGCAGGGTTGTAAATATAAATAAAAGACATGGCTGTTAGATAGAGTTGTAAAGAGATAACAAAGACATGGCTAAAGATAAAGAGATAACAAAGACATGGCTGTTAGGTAGGGTTGTAAAGATAAACAAAGACATGGCTGTTAGGTAGAGTTGTAAAGATAAATAAAGACATGGCTGTTAGATAGCAAAGAGATTGTAAAGATTGTAAGAGATAACAAAGACATGGCTGTTAGGTAGAGTTGGAGATAACAAAGACATGGCTGTTAGATAGGTTTGTAAAGAGATAACAAAGACATGGCTGTTAGGTAGGGTTGTAAAGAGATAACAAAGACATGGCTGTTAGGTAGAGTTGTAAAGAGATAACAAAGACATGGCTGTTAGGTAGGGTTGGCTAAAGATAAATAAAAGACATGGCTGTTAGATAGGTTTGTAAAGAGATTGGCTGTTAGGTAGAGTTGTAAATAACAAAGACATGGCTGTTAGGAGTTGTAAAGAGATAACAAAGACATTGTAAAGATAAAGAGATAAAAGACATGGCTGTTAGATAGCAAAGACATGGCTGTTGTAAAGTTAAGAGATAACAAAGACATGGCTGTTAGGTAGAGTTGTAAAGATAAATAAAAAGACATGGCTGTTAGATAGGTTTATAAAGAGATAACAAAGACATGGCTGTTAGATAGAGTTGTAAAGAGATAACAAAGACATGGCTGTTAGATAGAGGTTGTAAAGAGATAACAAAGACATGGCTGTTAGATAGAGTTGTAAAGAGATAACAAAGACATGGCTGTTAGATAGGTTTGTAGAGATAACAAAGACATGGCTGCTAGATAGGTTTGTAAAGAGATAACAAAGACATGGCTGTTAGATAGAGTTGTAAGAGATAACAAAGACATGGCTGTTAGGTAGAGTTGTAAAGAGATAACAAAGACATGGCTGTTAGGTAGAGTTGTAAAGAGATAACAAAGACATGGCTGTTAGGTAGGGTTGTAAAGAGATAACAAAGACATGGCTGTTAGATAGGTTGTAAAGAGATAACAAAGACATGGCTGTTAGATAGGTAGAGTTGTAAAGAGATAACAAAGACATGGCTGTTAGGTAGGTTGTAAAGAGATAACAAAGACATGGCTGTTAGATAAGTTTGTAAAGAGATAACAAAGACATGGCTGTTAGTAGGTTGTAAAGAGATAACAAAGACATGGCTGTTAGGTAGGTTTGTAAAGAGATAACAAAGACATGGCTGTTAGGTAGGTTTGTAAAAAGACATGGCTGTTAGATAGGTAAAAATAACAAAGACATGGCTGTTAGGTAGGTTTGTAAAGAGATAACAAAGACATGGCTGTTAGATAGGTTTGTAAAGAGATAACAAAGACATGGCTGTTAGATAGGTTTGTAAAGAGATAACAAAGACATGGCTGTTAGGTAGGTTTGTAAAGAGATAACAAAGACATGGCTGTTAGGTAGGGTTGTAAAGAACAAATAAAAGACATGACTATTAGGTAGAGATAAACAAAAGACATGGCTGTTAGAGTTGTAAAGATAAATAAAAGACATTGCGGTTAGGTAGAGTTATAAAGATAAACAAAGACATGGCTGTTAGGTAGGGTTGTAAAGAGAAACAAAAGACATTGCTGTTAGGTAGAGTTGTAAAGAGATAACAAAGACATGGCTGTTAGTTAGGTTGTAAGGAGAAACAAAAGATATTACTGTTAGATACGGTTGTAAAGAAACAAAAGACATGGCTGTTAGATAGGGTTGTAAAGAGATAACAAAAGACATTGCTGTTAGGTACAGGTGTAAAGTTGTAAGGAGAAACAAAAGATAGGTAGGGTTGTAAAGACATGGCTGTTAGGTAGAGTTGTAACGAGAAACAAAGACATGGCTGTTAGGGTTGTAAACAAAAAAAAGAGGCTGTTAGGTAGAGTTGTAACGAGAAACAAAGACATGGCTGTTAGATAGAGTTGTAAAAGATACAAAGACATGGCTGTTAGGTAGGGTTGTAACAAGAAACAAAAGACATGGGTAGGTAGAGTTGTAAGAGTTGTAAGAAACAAAGACATGGCTGTTAGGTAGAGTTGTAAACAAGACAAAAAGACATGGCTGTTAAGAGGGTTGTAAACAAGACAAAAGACATGACTGTTAGGTAGAGTTGTAACGAGAAACAAAAGACATGGCTGTTAGGTAGAGTTGTAAAGAGAAACAAAAGACATGGCTGTTAGGTAGAGTTGTAACGAGAAACAAAAGACATGGCTGTTAGGTAGGGTTGTAACGAGAAACAAAAGACATGGCTGTTAGGTAGAGTTGTAAAGAGAAACAAAAGACATGGCTGTTAGATATAGAGTTGTAAAGAGAAACAAAAGACATGATCTCTTAGGTAGAGTTGTAAAGAATAACAAAGACATGGCTGTTAGGGTAAACAAGACAAAAAGACATTTGTAAAGTTGAACGAGAACAAAAGACATGGCTGTTAGGTAGAGTTGTAACAAGATAACAAAGACATGGCTGTTAGGTAGAGTTGTAAAAAGATAACAAAGACATGGCTGTTAGGTAGGGTTGTAAACAAGAGATAACAAACAAGACATGGCTGTTAGGGTTGTAAACAAGACAAAAAGACATGACTGTTGGTAAGTCGAGATAACAAAAAGACATGACTGTTAGGTAGGGTTGTAAACAAGACAAAAGACATGGCTGTTAGGTAGGGTTGTAAACAAGACAAAGACATGGCTGTTAGTTAGAGTTGTAACGAGAAAAAAAAGACATGGTTGTTAGGTAAGTTGTATAAACAAAAGATAACAAGAAACAAAAGACATGGCTGTTAAGATAGGTTGTAAAGAAGAAATAAAAGACATGGCTGTTAGGTAGAGTTGTAAAGATAAACAAAAGACATGGCTGTTACGTTGTAACGAGAAACAAAACACATTGCTGTTAGGTAGAGTTGTAACGAGTAACAAAAAGACATGACTTTATAAACGATAAACAAAAGACATCGCTGTTAGGTAGGGTTGTAAAACAAAAGACATGGCTGTTATAAGTTGTAACGAGAAAAAAAAAGACATGGCTGTTAGGTAGAGTTGTAAAGAAACAAAAGACATCAATAAAAGAAACATGGCTGTTAGGTAGGGTTGTAACTAGAAAAAAAGACATGGCTGTTAGGTAGAGTTGTAAACAAGACAAAAAGGCAATGACTGTTAGGTAGAGTTGTAAACAAGACAAAAGACATGGCTGTTAGGTAGGGTTGTAAACAAGACAAAAAGACATAGCTGTTAGGTAAGTTGTAAACAAGACAAAAAGACATTGCTGTTAGGTTGTAAACAAGACAAAAAGACATTGTTAAGAGTTGTAAACAATACAAAAAGACATTGCTGTTAGGTAGAGTTGTAAACAAGAAACAAAAAGACATTGCTGTTAGGTAGAGTTGTAAACAGAGTTGTAAGTTGTAAAGAAACAAAAGACATTGCTGTTAGGTAGAGTTGTAAACAAGACAAAAAGACATGGCTGTTAGGTAGAGTTGTAAACAAACAAAAAGACATTGCTGTTAGGTAGAGTTGTAACGAGAAACAAAGACATGGCTGTTAAGTAGACAAAGACATGGCTGTTAGGTAGGGTTGTAAACAGAGACAAAAGACATTGCTGTTAGGTAGGGTTGTAACGAGAAACAAAAGACATGGCTGTTAGGTAGGTTGTAAAGAGATAACAAAGACATGGCTGTTAAGGTTGTAAAGAGAAACAAAAGACATGGCTGTTAGGTAGGGTTGTAACGAGAAACAAAAGACATGGCTGTTAAAAGAAACAGATAACAAAGACATGGCTGTTAGGTAGAGTTGTAAAGAGATAACAAAGACATGGCTGTTAGGTAGGACATTTGTAAAGAGATAACAAAGACATGGCTGTTAGGTAGGTTTGACAAAGAGATAACAAAGACATGGCTGTTAGGTAGGTTTGTAAAGAGATAACAAAGACATGGCTGTTAGGTAGGGTTGTAAAGAACAAATAAAAGACATGACTATTAGGTAGAGTTGTAAAGATAAACAAAAGACATGGCTGTTAGGTAGAGTTGTAAAGATAAATAAAAGACATGGCTGTTAGGTAGGTTGTAACGTGGCTGTTATAAAGATAAACAAAAGACATGGCTGTTAGGTAGGTTGTAGAGTTGTAAAGAAGATAACAAAAGACATGGCTGTTAGTTAGGGTTGTAAGGAACGAGAAACAAAAGACATTACTGTTAGATAGGGTTGTAAAGAGAAACAAAAGACATGGCTGTTAGGTAGGGTTGTAAAGAGATACAAAAGACATTGCTGTTAGGTAGAGTTGTAAAGAAGAAACAAAAGACATTGCTGTCAGGTAGGGTTGTAAAGAAAAAAGACAAAAGACATTGCTGTTAGGTAGAGGTGTAAAGTTGCTGTTAGGTAGGAGAAACAAAAGACATTGCTGTTAGGTAGGGTTGTAACGAGAAACAAAAGACATGGCTGTTAGGTAGAGTTGTAAACAAGAAACAAAAGACATGGCTGTTAGGTAGGGTTGTAAACAAAAAAAAAAGACATGGCTGTTAGGTAGAGTTGTAACGAGAAACAAAAGACATGGCTGTTAGGTAGGGTTGTAACGAAAACAAAAGACATGGCTGTTAGGTAGAGTTGTAACGAGAAACAAAAGACACTGTTATGGCTGTTATGGCTGTTAGGTAGAGTTGTAAACAAGACACAAAAGACATGGCTGTTAGGTAGGGTTGTAACGAGAAACAAAAGACATGGCTGTTAGGTAGAGTTGTAACGAGAAACAAAAGACATGGCTGTTAGGTAGAGTTGTAAAGAAGAAAAAAAGACATGGCTGTTAAACAAGATAACAAAGACATGTTGTAGGTTTGTAAAGAAACAAAAAGACATGGCTGTTAGGTAGGGTTGAAACAAAAGACATGGCT
Organism: Doris montereyensis; assembly: GCA_037039925.1. Lineage (NCBI taxonomy): Eukaryota > Metazoa > Mollusca > Gastropoda > Nudibranchia > Dorididae > Doris > Doris montereyensis. The sequence goes on along the minus strand of JAXRKP010002530.1, from coordinate 32,170 downwards.
GTTAGGTAGAGTTGTAACGAGAAACAAAAGACATGGCTGTTAGGTAGAGTTGTAAAGAAGACAAAAAGACATTGACTGTTAGGTAGAGTTGTAAACAAGACAAACAAAAGACATGGCTGTTAGGTAGAGTTGTAAACAAGACAAAAAGACAACAAAAAGACATGGCTGTTAGGTAGAGTTGTAAACAAGACAAAAGACTGTTAGGTAGGGTTGTAAACAAGACAAAAAGACATGGCTGTTAGGTAGAGTTGTAAACAAGAAAAAAAGACATGGCTAGTTGTAAAGAAAACAAAAAGACATTGCTGTTAGGTAGGGTTGTAAACAAAACAAAAGACATGGCTGTTAGGTAGGGTTGTAACGAGAAACAAAAGACATGGCTGTTAGGTAGAGTTGTAACAAGAAACAAAAGACATGGCTGTTAAGTAGAGTTGTAACGAGAAACAAAAGACATGGCTGTTAGGTAGAGTTGTAACGAGACATGGCTGTTACGAAAACAAAAGACATGGCTGTTAGGTAGAGTTGTAAACAAGAAACAAAAGACATGGCTGTTAGGTAGAGTTGTAACGAGAAACAAAAGACATGGCTGTTAGGTAGAGTTGTAAAGAAAACAAAAGACAAAAAGACATGGCTGTTAGGTAGAGTTGTAACGAGAAACAAAAGACATGGCTGTTAGGTAGAGTTGTAACGAGAAACAAAAGACATGGCTGTTAGGTAGAGTTGTAAAGAAACAAAAAGACATGGCTGTTAGGTAGGGTTGTAACAAAGACATGGCTGTTAAAAGACATGACTGGCTTAGGTAGAGTTGTAAACAAGACAAAAAGACATGGCTGTTAGGTAGAGTTGTAAACAAGACAAAAAAAGACATGGCAAGACAAAAGACATGGCTGTTAGGTAGAGTTGTAAACAAGACAAAAGACATGGCTGTTAGGTAGAGTTGTAAACAAGACACAAAAGACATGGCTGTTAGGTAGAGTTGTAACGAGAAACAAAAGACATGGCTGTTAGGTAGGGTTGGACAAAAAGACATTGCTGTTAGGTGTAACAAGAAAAAAAGACATGGCTGTTAGGTAGGGTTGTAACGAGAAACAAAAGACATGGCTGTTAGGTAGAGTTGTAAACAAGAAAAAAAATGACATGGCTGTTAGGTAGGGTTGTAAAAGAGAGAATGGCTGTTAGGTAGGTTTGTAAAGAGATTGTAAACAAAAAGACATGACTGTTAGGTAGGGTTGTAAACAAGAAAAAAAGACATGGCTGTTAGGTAGAGTTGTAAATAAAAAAAAGACAAAAGACATGGCTGTTAGGTAGAGTTGTAACGAGAAACAAAGGGACATGGCTGTTAGGGTTGTAAAGAGAAACAAAAGACATGGCTGTTAGTAACGTTGTTGAGAAACAAAAAGACATGGCTGTTAGGTAGAGTTGTAAACAAAAGACATGGCTGTTAAAGGCAAAACAAAAGACATGGCTGTTAGGTAGAGTTGTAAACAAGACAACAAAAGACATGGCTGTTAGGTAACAAAACAAAAAGTTGTTAAACAGAGAAAAAAAAGACATGGCTGTTAGGTAGGAGTTGTAAAGGACATGGCTGTTAGATAGGGTTGTAAAGAAACAAAGACATGGCTGTTAGGTAGAGTTGTAACGAGAAACAAAAGACATGACTGTTAGGTAGAGTTGTAAACAAGACAAAAACATTGCTGTTAGGTAGAGTTGTAAACAAGACATGGCTGTTAGGTAAGTTGTAACGAGTTGTTAAACAAGACAAAAGACATGGCTGTTAAGAGTTGTAAAGAAACAAAAGACATGGCTGTTAGGGTAGAGTTGTAAACAAGACAAAAAGACATGACTGTTAGGTAGAGTTGTAAACAAGACAAAAGACATTGACTGTTAGGTAGAGTTGTAAACGAGAAAAAGACATGGCTGTTAGGTAGAGTTGTAAACAAGACTGTTAAAGAATTGTAACATTGCAAAAAGACATGGCTGTTAGGTAGAGTTGTAAACAAACAAAAGACATGGCTGTTAGGTAGAGTTGTAAAACAAGAAACAAAGACATGGCTGTTAAGTAGAGTTGTAAACAAAGGTAAAAACAAGACAAAAAGACATGGCTGTTAGGTAGAGTTGTAAACAAGACAAAAAGACATGGCTGTTAGGTAGGGTTGTAAACAAGACAAAAAGACATGGCTGTTAGGTAGAGTTGTAAACAAGATAACAAAAGACATGGCTGTTAGGTAGAGTTGTAACGAGAAACAAAAGACATGGCTGTTAAGTAGGTTGTAACAGAAACAAAAGACATGGCTGTTAAGTAAGGTTGTAACGAGAAACAAAAGACATGGCTGTTAAGTAGGGTTGTAACGAGAAACAAAAGACATGGCTGTTAGGTAGAGTTGTAACAGAAACAAAAGACATGGCTGTTAGGTAGGGTTGTAACGAGAAACAAAAGACATGGCTGTTAGGTAGAGTTGTAAAGATAAACAAAAGACATGGCTGTTAGGTAGGGTTGTAACGAGAAACAAAAGACATGGCTGTTAGATAGGTAGAGACATGGCTGTTAGGTAGAGTTGTAACAAAAAAAAGACATGGCTGTTAGGTAGAGTTGTAACGAGAAAAAAAGACATGGCTGTTAGGTAGAGTTGTAAACAAGAAATGACAAAAGACATGGCTGTTAGGTAGAGTTGTAAAGATAAGACAAAAAGACATGGCTGTTAGGTAGGGTTGTAACAAGAAACAAAAGACATGGCTGTTAGGTAGAGTTGTAAACAAGACAAAAAGACATGGCTGTTAGTTAGAGTTGTAAACAAGACAAAAAGACATTGCTGTTAGGTAGGTTGTAAACAAGACAAAAGACATGGCTGTTAGGTAGAGTTGTAAACAAGACAAAAAGACATTGCTGTTAAGTAGAGTTGTAAACAAGACAAAGACATTGCTGTTAGGTAGAGTTGTAAACAAGACAAAAAGACATTGCTGTTAGGTAGAGTTGTAAACAAGACAAAAGACATTGCTGTTAGGTAGAGTTGTAAACAAGACAAAAAGACATGGCTGTTAAGTAGAGTTGTAAACAAGAACAAAAAGACATTGCTGTTAGGTAGAGTTGTAACGGAAACAAAAGACATGGCTGTTAGGTAGAGTTGTAACGAGAAACAAAAGACATGGCTGTTACAGGGTTGTAACGAGAAACAAAAGACATGGCTGTTAGGTAGAGTTGTAACGAGAAACAAAAGACATGGCTGTTAAGAAGGGTAGGTTGTAAACAAGACAAGACATTGCTACTGGTAACAGACATGGCTGTTAGGTATCAAAACAAAAGACATTGCTACTGGTAACAGCAAAAGACATGGCTGTTAAGAAGGGTTGTAACGAGAAACAAAGACATGGCTGTTAGGTAGAGTTGTAAAGAGATAACAAAGACATGGCTGTTAGGTAGAGTTGTAAAGAGATAACAAAGACATGGCTGTTACTGGTAACAAAGACATTGTTAGGTAGAGTTGTAAAGAGATAACAAAGACATGGCTGTTAGGTAGAGTAGTAATGAAATAACAAAGACATGGCTGTTAGGTATGGTTGTAAAGAGATAACAAAGGCATGGCTGTTAGGTAGGGTATTGCTGTTAGGTAAGTTGTAAGAAGAAACAAAAGACATGGCTGTTAGGTAGGGTTGTAAGGAGAAACAAAAGCTGGCTGTTAGTTTTTTACGTGTCAACAAGACATTGCTACTGGTACAGCTTTTTAGGTATCAACAGGACTTGCTACTGGTACAGCTTTTTAGGTATCAACAAGACATTGCTACTGGTACAGCTTTTTACGTGTCAACAAGACATTGCTACTGGTACAGCTTTTTAGGTATCAACAAGACATTGCTACTGGTACAGCTTTTTAGGTATCAACAAGAGACATTGCTACTGGTACAGCTTTTTAGGTATCAACAAGACATTGCTACTGGTACAGCTTTTCAGATATCAACAAGACATTGCTACTGGTACAGCTTTTTAGGTATCAACAAGACATTGCTACTGGTACAGCTTTTAGTATCAACAAGACATTGGTACTGGTACAGCTTTTTAGGTATCAACAGGACATTGCTACTGGTACAGCTTTTAGGTATCAACACAAGATTGCTACTGGTACAGCTTTTTAGGTATCAACAAGACATTGCTACTGGTACAGCTTTTTAGGTATCAACAAGACATTGCTACTGGTACAGCTTTTTTGGTATCAACAAGACATTGCTACTGGTACAGCTTTTTAGGTATCAACACAAGATTGCTACTGGTACAGCTTTTTAGGTATCAACAAGACATTGCTACTGGTACAGCTTTTTAGGTATCAACAAGACATTGCTACTGGTACAGCTTTTTAGGTGTCAACAGGACTTGCTACTGGTACAGCTTTTTAGGTTTCAACAGGACTTGCTACTGGTACAGCTTTTTATGTGTCAACAGGACTTGCTACTGGTACAGCTTTTTGGTGTCAGGTATCAACAAGACATTGCTACTGGTACAGCTTTTTATGTGTCAACAGGACATTGCTACTGTTACAGCTTTTCAGGGGTCAACAGGACATTGCTACTGTTACAGCTTTTCAGGTGTCAACAGGACATTGCTACTGTTACAGCTTTTCAGGTGTCAACAGGACATTGCTACTGGTACAGCTGTAAATATGTCCACAAGACGTTGCTAATGGTAATGCTTTTGATGAATCAACAAGACATTGCTACTGGTAAGGCTTGTGAGGTGTCAACAAGATGTTACTACTGGTAGAACGCTGGAGGTGTCAACAAGGCATTGCTACTGGTACAGCTTTTGCGTTGTCAACAAAACATTGCTACAGATGCAGTTTGGTGTCAAAAACACACTGCTAGTGATACAGCTTTTGAAGTGGCCTCATAACATTGCTACTGGTGGACGTTTTGAGGTGTGAACAAGAAGATTGCTACTAGTACAACGTTTGAGGTGTCAACATGATATTTCTTGGTATATTTTTTTAGTTGTCAACAAGAGATTGCTAGTGGTAAAGCTTTTGAGGAGTCAACAATGCATTGCTACATGTACAGCTGTTGAGGAGTTAATACGGCATTGCTAATGGTAGAGCATTTGGGGTGTCAACAAGACATTGCTATTTGTAGAGGTGTTAAAGTGGCAAAAGAAATTGTTACTGCTCAGGCATTTGAGGTGTCGACAAGACTTTCTCCTGTTCAAATTTTAAGCTGTCAACAGGACATCGCTACTTGTACAGCCTTTGATGTCACAACAAGACATTGCCTTTGGTAGAACGTCTGAGATGTCAATAAGACATTGCCTTTGTGGTAGAACGTCTGAGATGTCAACAAGACATTGCTACTGGTACAACTTTTAAGCTGTCAACAGGGCATTGCTAGTTGTATTGTCACAACAAGACATTGCCTAGGTAGCTCTGAGATGTCAACAAGACATTGCTACTGGTACAACAAGACAGGGCATTGCTAGTTGTACTGATGTCACAACAAGACATTGCCTTTGTCTGAGATGTCAACAAGACATTGCTACTGGTACAACTTTTAAGAGGGCATTGCTAGTTGTACAGCCTTTGATGTCAAACAAGACATTGCTTTGGTACTGGTAGAAAAGACTTGCTTGATGTGTCAACAAGACATTGCTACTGGTACAATTTTTGATGTGTCAACAAGACATTGCTACTTTTGATGAGCAAGACATTGCTACCGGCAGAGCTGTGTCAACAAGACATTTTTGATGACATTGCTACTGGTACAGCTTTTGATGTGTCAACAAGACATTGCTACTGGTAGAGCTGTTGATGTGCCAACAAGACATTGCTACTGGTACAGCTGTTGAGGTGTCAACAAGACATTGCTACTGGTACAGCTTTTGATGTGTCAACAAGACATTGCTACTGGTACAGCTTTTGATGTGTCAACAAGACATTGCTACTGGTACAGCTTTCTAGGTGTCATCAAATGCTACTGGTAGAGCTACTGGTAGAGCTGTGGAGGTGCCAACAAGACATTGCTACTGGTAGAGCTTTTGATGTGCCAACAAGACAATGCTACTGGTACAGCTTTTGATGTGTCAACAAGACATTGCTACTGTAGAGCTTTTGATGTGCAACAAGACAATGCTACTGGTACAGCTTTTGATGTGTCAACAAGACATTGCTACTGGTAGAGCTTTTGATGTGTCAACAATGTGCCAACAAGACAATGCTACTGGTACTGACATTGCTGTGGAGGTGCCACAAGACATTGCTACTGGTACAGCTTTTGATTCAACAAGACAATGCTACTGGTACTTTTGATGTGTCAACAAGACATTGCACTGGTAGAGCTTTTGATGTGTCAACAAGACAATGCTACTGGTAGAGCTTTTGATGTGTCAACAAGACAATGCTACTGGTAGAGCTTTTGATGTGTCAACAAGACATTGCTGTCGAGGTGCCAACAAGACATTGCTGCTGTTGATGTGTCAACAAGACATTGCTACTGGTACAGCTTTTGATGTTGCTACTGTCATGTGTCAACAAGACATTGCTACAACAAGACATGGTACAGCTTTTGATGTGTCAACAAGACATTGCTACTGGTAGAGCTGTGGAGGTGCCAACACGTTTGATTGTGTCAACAAGACATTGCTACTGGTACAGCTTTTGATGTGTCAACAAGACATTGCTACTGGTACAGCTTTGATGTGTCAACAAGACATTGCTACTGGTACAGCTTTTGATGTGTCAACAAGACATTGCTACTGGTACAGCTTTTGATGTGTTAACAGAACATTGCTACTGGTACAGCTTTTGATGTGTTAACAGAACATTGCTACTGGTACAGCTTTTGATGTGTCATATCAATACGAGATTGCTACTGGTAAAGCTTTTGAAATGTCAGCAAGAGGTTGCTAGTGATAGAGCTTTTGACATGTCAATTCGTCATTGCTACTGGTACAGCTTTTGAAGTATCAACAAGACATTGTCACTGGTACAACTTTGATCGAATCAACAGAAGATTTCTTCTGGTACAACGTTTGATATGTCAACAAGACATTGTTACTGGTACAACGTTTGATATGTCAACAAGACATTCCTACTGGTACAACATTTGAGGTGTTAACAAGACATTGCCATTGTTACATCTTTTGAGGTGTCAACAAGACATTGATATTGGTATAACGTTTGAGGTGTTAACAAGACATTGTCACTGGTATAACGTTTGAGGTGTTAACAAGACATTGTCACTGGTATAACGTTTGAGGTGTTAACAAGACATTGTCACTGGTATAACGTTTGAGGTGTTAACAAGACATTGTCACTGGTATAACGTTTGAGGTGTTAACAAGACATTGTCACTGGTATAACGTTTGAGGTGTTAACAAGACGTTGTCACTGGTATAACGTTTGAGGTGTTAACAAGACATTGTCACTGGTATAACGTTTGAGGTGTTAACAAGACATTGTCACTGGTATAACTTTTGAGGTGTCAACAAGACATTGTCACTGGTATAACTTTTGAGGTGTCAACAAGACATTGTCACTGGTATAACTTTTGAGGTGTTAACAAGACATTGTCACTGGTATAACTTTTGAGGTGTCAACAAGACATTGTCACTGGTATAACTTTTGAGGTGTTAACAAGACATTGTCACTGGTATAACTTTTGAGGTGTTAACAAGACATTGTCACTGGTATAACTTTTGAGGTGTCACTAAGACATTGTCACTGGTATAACTTTTGAGGTGTCACTAAGACATTGTCACTGGTATAACGTTTGCGGTTTCTGGAAGACATTGTCACTGGTACAACTGTTGAGGTGTCAACAAGACATACCTACTGGTAGAGCGTTTGAGGTATAAACAAGACATTGCTACTGGTACAACGCCTAAGGTGTCAATAAGAGATTGCTACTGTATATCTTTTGAGGTGTCAACAAGATTTTGTTGCTGGTACAGCATTTGAGATGTCAGCAAGAGATTGCTACTGTTACAGCTTTTATTTATAGTACTTACATTGTGACGAATACAATAACAAGTATTGTTCCAAAGTTCCCTAACATAGAAAGAAACGTTATTATGATAAATAAAGAATAACATCATCAGCAATGATAACATCCTCCGCAGTATCAGCAACAGCATCGTCAAAACGAGTAGCACAACAACAACAACAATGACGAAGAAACTACAGCGACGATAACAGCACATACAAAATTCCCTCTTGATTTCTCAATACTTTCTTTTTTTGTCCGGCCACAATAAAGTGGGTCATGTTGAACAGAATTTAGATTCCTGAAATGACTGTCTTCCCCTTTGTATGATTTTTTTATTTGATTTGATTTACCCATATCCACAATTAAGGTGGTTTTTGGTAGGGCTGCCGTGTAAACAGCCAAGGGATCTTTGACGTGCACAGACTATCATGACCTGCACACGGGACCTCTTTTTATTCTCCGTCTCCGATGGGACTAGGTGCCGATCCACCTACGTTTTGCTAAAAAAAACCTCAAGATTCTTCAACCGTTGCCGGGGATCGGACCCAATACCTTTCGGTTGAGAGGCCAACACCTTGCCTCTGGACTACCGAGTACCCTTATTTAAATCGCTATGAAAGAACAAAAGATTCGGTGTTCTAGTCATTATTGCCCCAGAATTTTAATCGCACACTGTCTTATTTACTAATCTAAAGAGTTATTTATCGCTGGGGAGAAAGGGAGAGAATCGAAGACAGAAATGAGGTCTAGAATAGTCCTCTTCTCGTCCATTATGTTGTCAGAGAAAGCATCCCCTGGTTAAAGGTCACCTTTTCATTCATCTTGTCGTTAATGAGGGTAGGGAAGAAATAAATCAGTTAGCTTTCCAGCGTGCCCACAGATCGATGGAAAAAACCCCGTAAAAAGACATATTATAGAATTTGAAATTACAATAGCGGAGACAACGATATCGGTATTTACTTATGTCAAACTCTTGTGTTTTAATCCAATCTAACCATGTGGGTTATATACTATTGTGCACTGACACAACTAAAAGCTGAGTAGGGTATAATTAAATGCAATCATCTACACATCTACACATCTACACATGGGGAAGATTTCGTGCACTTACACAGCTAAATCTGAGAATGGCATAATGAAATACAACTGTCTACATATATGGAAGATATTGTATACTTAAACAACTAAAGATGAGAAATGGTATAATGAAATGCAACTGTCTACATATATGGAAGATATTGTATGCTTAAACAACTGAATATGAGAAAGGGTATAATGAAATGCAACTGTCTACGTATATGGAAGATATTGTATCCTTAAACAACTGGATATGAGAAAGGGTATAATGAAATGCAACTCTCTACGTATATGAGAGAGAGAGAGAGAGAGAGAGAGAGAGAGAGAGAGAGAGAGAGAGAGAGAGAGAGAGAGAGAGAGAGAGAGAGAGAGAGAGAGAGAGAGAGAGAGAGAGAGAGAGAGAGAGAGAGAGAGAGAGAGAGAGAGAGAGAGAGAGAGAGAGAGAGAGAGAGAGAGAGAGAGAGAGAGAGAGAGAGAGAGAGAGAGAGAGAGAGAGAGAGAGAGAGAGAGAGAGAGAGAGAGAGAGAGAGAGAGAGAGAGAGAGAGAGAGAGAGAGAGAGAGAGAGAGAAAGAGAGGAGGGTTGTACTTTTGTATCGAAAGTTAGACAGAAAGCAATGAGAAAGGCGGACAGTGACGCAAAATGCTAAGGCAGTAAAAAAAAAAGGTAACAGTAACAGACACATATTTTGATCTAATGCAAGTAATCAGCACTGACCAATCATCCAAACTCAACATTAAACACACTCAATGTATTTAAACTAATCTATGCATTTGAACGAAATGAAAACACACAAAATCATGGCATTCATTCATCAACGTCATATTATGCAGAGGCCCCTCCCTACTTCATCCATCACCTACGTCACAATCTTTGCTTTCCGTTTCCTCTTTTAGACCGACTTGGGCAAGGGAAGAAACTCCTTTATTGAGCGGACAGAGTTACGGCGCCATCTTGTTTTCAATTTGTCATGCCTCTGTCAATACCAATTTTCTTTTCTTTTCTCTTTTCTTTTTCTCTATTTTTTTCTGTCTGTTTTTGAGTTACGATAATGTATTAATACTGCACTTGATGTAGGTCACTCGATCTTTTGTAAAGTTTGAAAACACAAAACTTAGTGATACATGTTTTATTCATTTTAAAATTCTGATTTTAGTGACCATGGTATGCACCCACTAGGTAAGGGAAAAAAAAAAACCGCCAGCAAAAATAATCCCTACACACCCATTTGAAGGTCCGTTTGAAATTATCAAACCGACGAATTCCACCCGGAAGTGAGCCCAAATTCGGCAATACTGGTATACGATGATTCCGATTCTCAGATAGGTGTAAACAGAATGAACGATAAGGGAATAGCTCAATCAGTATACACGGCACACAAAGATAAAAGATCAAAAGGTAGATCTAGGAGAAAGTGTGATGAAGATAATAATACAAGAGAGACACTAAATCTATAATGCAAAGAAAATTAACCTTCACAGAACGAAACAGAAAATGTCAGGACAAGGTGGTAGCTTAAAGAAAGACCATTCTAGGCATCTAAACCCATACACGAGAAGAAAGAATGGAAACTGATAGATACATAAATAAATAAATATGTAAATAAATAAATAAATAGATAAATAAATAAATAAATAAATAAACAAATAAATAAACAAATAAATAAACAAATAAATAAATAAATAAATAAATAAATAAATAAATAAATAAAAAATAAATAAAATTCGAAACGGATGAGACTGTGTCTGAAACTATACGTATAACGTTTCAACAGAGAGTTATAACCGTTTTTGAAGAAAAGGCGACTTAATCGCATAACATTGCTGTCAATGTTATTGAAATGACGTCTTGCCCTCACAGTATTTGTTACCTCCTCAAATTATATTACAAAGGACCAGCCTCTGTTTGAAAACATAATGACACCTAGTCCCATCGGAGACGGACCATGAAAAGGAGGTCCTGCGTGCAAATCACAACACCCTGTACACGTTAAAGATCCCTTGGCTGTTTATAGGGCAGTCTGGGCAAAATAAAAAAATAAAAAATCCTATTAAAACCCCTGAGAGCACCTTTATTTGTGGATGTGGGTAAATCAAATCAAATCAAATTTGCTGCTGGGACAACAGGAGGGCCAGAAAAATGTGCCCGGACTGGGAATGAAACTCGAGGCTCGTGGGTGGTAGTCCAACGCTCTATCGACTGAGCTACAGGCACCTCGATTCGTAGATACACATGGTACAATACATAGTAAGTATGTAGGTAGATAGACGCAGGGAAATGTATTTAAGGGGAGGGGGGGGCGGGTTCTGGGACGGTCATTTTTGCCGAAAATGGGACAAATCTAGTCTATCATACTAGTGCATAGAGCAGTTCATTCCCGTCACAATGATATAAAAAAAAAGCTCAGTATCGATTCTTTGAATTTGTACGATTTTCTTTGGAAACGATACAGGCTATCAAAACAGCTATTGTACGATACCTGTCTGAACTATTATATAAAGTAGGGCAAGTTGGTGGTCATTTTGATCGTCATTATAAACGCTATACAAATTATTTTTATATGAGGATTTATTATGAATATTGCCTTAGATCGTTTGGAAAATACGAAACATATTCCACGCACCTATTATCAAAAGGCATCATCTCAAAATGAGTAAAAAGGTGCTGGTGTACTTGAAACAGAGTCATTAAGAAGTAGTTGAGAACCTTTCAAGGTTTTATGATGTTTTAAAGTCTTATCCTACTTTTTCTTAGGTTTATGGGAGAAAACTATTTTCAAATAATAGAAAATAAGAGAAAAATACGATTTTCTCAAAATGTCGTTTTTTGTTCATTATTTCTTATCTCCTTTTTTTTTTATCTCAACGTATCTTCATAAAATTTGGTATGAATGATGAGTGGCGAAAAACTAAGAAATGGTCAGATGCTTTTTTGTGTGATATGTATTATAGGTTTTGAAAAATTGAAATTTTTGTACTGTATTTTTGTATATATTTAGCTGTTCTCATATGCTATGTTCAAAAATTCATAAACACAAAATTTAGTAATAAAAAAAATTTGATCCGATCAAATTAGATGTTGTAGGCATGTGCCAAAATTGAAAGAAATTTGTTGAAAAATCTGAAATTTGGGTGCAAAATCCAAGATGGCCGCCGTTTCCATGGCAACTAGAAGCTTAAAAAAAAAAACAACGACATACTTCAACTCAGTACACCATGTCTATTACACCTATACATAAATTGATTCGATAGGAATAAACAGGACAATTTTCACTCCAATTGTAGATCTATAACAGATCTTCAAATAAATTTGTTTTGGATAGCGTGTATTGTGACGATCAAAATGGATACCAACTTGCCATACTTTAGATAATAGTTCTGGCTTTTATTGTATAATGGTTGTGTTGAAAGATAGGCCTGTAATGTTTCTAAAAAATTCTTATAAATTTGAAAGAATCGATACTGAGCTTCTTTTATGATATCATTATGACGGGAATGAACTGATCTATCCAATAGTATGATAGACTAGATTTGTCCCATTTTCGGCAAAACTGGCATTCCCAGAACCCGCCCTCCCTTAAACAGTAGGTAGATAGGTGTTACAGGATATCTTTGTTCAAAGCACGTTGATATAATAGTTTAATGTTTATGTTTTCTGTAACGCTTTCTCGCTTCCCCAATGTGATTACGTCATACCAGAATCCACACAAACTCTCGGCTCGCCTGTACTTGGTCATTCACACCGAAATGCCCTTTATGAACCAATGGTCACGGGACTCTCTTCAACCCTTCACTTCTGCAGCTTGTTTCTTTACCTGCCAAATAGACATACCCTGTGTTCCGCGAAGCTGATTCCCTACCAAGGGACAAAGATCATGGGTGATAACTCGTCTGGCACCATTTCTGTCTATGCTATTTTTGCCTCTTGAGGAAGATCGACGCGGGGGAGGACATTAAAACATACAAACCGTTCGCCACCACCCTAGACAAAATCCATCCCCCGCCAACACTCCCCCCAAACCCCCTACCCCCAACAACAACAACCCCTAAAAACCCAAACGAACAAACAAAGGCCCAACAAAATAAATAAAAAAATAAAAATAAAAATAAAACAAAACAAAAAAGCAACAACCCACTAATTCAACAAAAGACAACAATAAAAAAAAAGAAATTAAAAAAGCCGAAAAATAAACCAAAATAAAAGAAAACAAGACTAACTCAAACTGACCTGACAGCAAGCAAACCTAAAAACCAAAAAAAAACAAAAAAACAAAAAAAATAATCCCAAACCCCCACCCTCACAAAATGAGATTTGCCAGGAGGACACCATGTCGCCCCCATCGGCTGTCAGATCTCGTGTGGTACCAAAACATGAACTTGAAAGTTCAAATCCAATGGATACTCCTTATCATCATTTGAAAACAAAAAAGGAATGTACCTATGTTCTTATTCTAAATTCTAGTATCACCGTGTTTTTCTTTCTTTTTCTGTTTTTCTTCTGACATCACCCTATGTGATGCCTTAATTGGTGTTTAGATCTAGATTTTGAATATCTACCATTCGTTGTCTGACGAAGGGGTAGACCCCAAATGCCACGTGTTTTTTCGATCTTTTTTGTTGGAGTTGTCTTTTATTGTCGTTTTTTTTTCTTATTCTAAAAGTAAAAAAGAAAGTTTAAAATTTTTTTTCTCTTTGTTCTGCGTGAATGTTCTTTGTGTTGGGTTCAAACAATGTAAATGCCATAATTCGTACTTAAGCAAAATGTCACAGTTCTTAAAGAAAAAAGGAAAAAAAGAAGAAAAAAAAAGAAAAAAAAAGAAGAAAAAAAAAAAAAAAAAGAAAAAAAGAAGAAAAAAAAGAAGAAAAAAAAGAAAAAAAAAGAAGAAAAAAAAGATAAATGCGGTCAATAACGAAGGTTTCTATGCTTGAAGATTAGAAAGAGGCATGTGTTTACATGGTTCTGGCGTCGGTGGTCGAAAGGCTAGGCTGCTGGACTGGGGATCATGAGGTTCTGGGTTCGAATCCTAGCAAAACTAGTTCCGATGTTGTGTTCCTTGGGAAAGACACTTAAATACGCATTTCCCCATTCTACCGAGCTGCAAATGGGTACAAACAATAGCTTGGGAGTAAAAGCCTGCGTCAGACTAGCGTCCTGTCTAGGAGGTGATTATTATCACCTGTTCCACTTCACACTATTGATATCGAGATAAGCTCCTGCTCTATGGGCCGCAATTGCCTTGAAGGAACTTTACTTATATCATTATATTATGTTTACATGTTTGAGGGGTTGTTTCAAAGCCCTAAAAGAAAATTAAAACAAAACCCGAGAAAGGAAGAAAAATAACCTAAGACAAAAGAAAACAGAAAACAAGACAAAAAAACACACAGGAAGGAGCAAAGAGAAAAAAACCTTATCGTTACCTTCGTTCTTCTGTGAAGGAAATGACATTGAATAATCTAAAACCCAATAGGAACAAAGACGAGACAAATACAAGGAATAGACAGAAAAAATCCCGACTACCATGAGAATCGAACCCGCGACCTGTGCGTCAGCACTCATCGCCTCGCCATGAAAAGAAAGCGTGCTACCAACCGAGCTAACTACGCTCCTTTTTAGGAGCTAGGAGCTAGGAGCTAACTACGTTCCTGATTTTTTCCCTCTGTCTATTCCTTGTATTTGTCTCGTCTTTGTTCCTATGGGGCTTTAATATCATTCAATGTCATTTCCTTCACTTTCGACATGCCCCTTCCCTCTCTGTCTGTCTCCATTCTTCTGGGAAACTAAAATACAGACACGTACAATATGTGTTGGGGCAAGGCGCACAAAGCATAACACCATTTTTATAAGTTACATTAATTTCATTTGGAGATTTCTCGTAAAATGATCTATATATTTTCACTTAAAACCTGCTTAGATGATTCTTCATTGTAATAACACCCTGAAGTCTGAGAGGAATTGAATTACAATACAGACCCTGGAAGAAACGAAAGTGTATTCGTGGCCCAGTCAGTCTGGAGTTCATGGATCGGATGGCGAGATTCTTCTTAGACATTCTTTTCTCAGCTAATTTTCAACCGATCCGTTTTCATTTCGTATTTTTGAAAATACTATTCCCGAACTGTTATTTTGGGTGTATTCAACAATTTGAAAATTTCTATGCGAGTTTTACATTTATCATGCAATTTCACAATTATTTGTTCAGTTGACATCCAATTCTGGTTTTTTTTGTGTGCCTCCTATCTCTAATTTGATAGCATGACAATTTGTTGTATTCCAACAAAAATAAAAACAATACACTATTTCATCAGAAGGAGAAATATATGGCGATTTTAATGACATATTTTGACATTATGGGGTAAAGACCACATTGGATGACATAATTGAGAGAAATCCGATACAGATCGTTGTGAAATCACACGAATGGCAGTGGCCCTAACATTTCTTGTGTACGCGGCTGTACTTTTGTAGATGGACTCTTGAATTGATTTGAAAAAGAATAAAAAGCAATTGAAACATTCCTGCTCTTTCCTTCTTAAGGAAAAATAATAATTAAAATCATATGTGCAGATACAATTTGCTGCCAGCATATCAAATCAAATCAAATCAAATCAAACAAACTTTGATCTTCCCAAGGGAAACCTTCCATGGTTTGACACCGTTCAAAAGTTAAAATCAATGAATAAATTAATCAATTAATTAATCAACAAAATTATGATATAACTGTAATATAATGTAACATATACATGTATACACACACATACTCACACCCACACACAAACACACACACACGCACAAAACGCACTCGCAGTCTTTAGATATCCAAATTCAGCCCCATATAAGTATATGTTTGAATTTGTGTAAATAGGTAGGATAAATGTAGGATATATCACATATTTATAAAATATTTATAACTAAAACAGAAAAATATATTAAAATTTTTAAATTAGAAGTTTAAATTTAGAAAGCATAATTTAAAATACCTTATAATGTATACAAATGTTGAGCAAATCAGATGTATGATATAACATATATTATTATATACAGTGTCAATAATGATCTACATACGGAGCCCTGGTTGGACATCTTTGATTTATTTTTTAATGAATGATTTTAAGATAACGAAACTACGTTGTATTGTAAGGCAATCAATTGATTTCTCCTCAGCATAAGTCATATTTGAACGTGAACTGAGATTACTTGACAGTCAACATTTTGTGTGATTAACTTTCGCCTACAGAGAACAGCAGTTCAGCTATGAATGTAGCTAAATTTGCTAACAATAACATCGCCTTGAAGTAATCAATATCTAATCACCTGATATCCAAAATTTCCCTTGTGAGATGTGCAACTGAATGAGACGCACATAGAGATCTAAAACGAATACCATTTCAAAAAGCTCTTTATGTTTTTGTTATCCTGTTTTAGTATCGTTGATTTTATTGGCGGCTTTCATACTCACGCCACAGACCAGTCAGGGAACAGCGTTTCAGTAGGCGGGTTGTCTTGTCTTGTGGGCTGACTCAGTACCTTTTATTGTTACTTTTTGATCTTTTATTGATATATTTTATCTTCTTTTCCCCTTTATAATCCAACCCTCTTGGGGGCCAACGTTTGGCTAACGCTGTCGAAACTCTGCCCAAAGTTGGCCCTATATTAATGGCCAAGTTATGACAAGATATCTTTGCCAATTTGGAGCGACAAGGGGGACTACCCATCACGATGAACAGGCTGGCTAAGAGTTGTCTGCCCATCCTAGTGACTTTTGACCTCTGCAAAATTGATGGCCGAACGAGTTGCTGTCTACAGCGGCGTTCTGAAAGCAGGCGCCTCGCGTTGCCGCCATTGTGTTTTGATATTTGATTGGTTGAAAAATCTGCTACACGTTGAATCATAGGAATGTGAACGTCGAAATTCAGAGTTGTCTTCCACAGGCATCCGCTTAATGAACGCTGCTGAAAGAGCATGGGAATCAATTACCCGCAAAAAATTGATGAGAGAAGTTTGGAATATTTTTACTCTTGCCTTGATGGTTGATAGCGATGAATTGTATGTTTCCTTACGCCTTAGTGTAATTTGCTTGTTTGTGTTACACTGTTCACCCATTCCAATTGGTGATTTCAAGGGTGGGGAAAAATGCT
>JAXRKP010002530.1:0-10000 GCA_037039925.1 Doris montereyensis | reverse complement strand
AACCAAAGCAAGATCTTCACAGCTTGTGAATGTGAAATGAAATGTCTCAGTCTCAGAAAGCCGCTAAGCATCACACGAATAGACAAACAAAGAAATGAACACGCCAGACAACAGGTGGGCATCGAATCAAGCATGCAGTGTATTGAGAGACAACAAATCAAATGGTTTGCATATGTCATGAGAATGGAACCAAAACAGCCAGCCTCAAAGATGAAAATGATCCCCAAGACCTACAACGCGCAATTTAACGGACTCAAGCAATGGCAAGACCAAGGAAAAGATGGATCGACGAAGTCAAAGAGATCCTCCATAAAAACAACATGTCGTCGATTCAAAAGGCAACACACCTGGCCCATGTCTGACAATTGCATCTCTCCACGACACCTGGCGGTATAAAGAAGACATCAAAAGTAAATAGATAAGATAAGATAAGATAACTTTATTTTTCTCAGATGAGAAAATTTACTTAGTCACATGATATAGTTTTACAAAGCTACAAACAAATTTCTATCTTAATATTAAAACACAACTAGAATAGGTACACACATAGGAGTAAATGAGGGGATAGATTTCATGGGATCTTTAACACGGGACCCTCTTTTTATCATCCGTCTCCGGTGGGACTAGGTGTCGATCCACCTACCAGGACAAGGGGGAGGGGGGGGGGGTGAGTGGGTGGGTAAAGTTTGCTTGAAAAAAAACTCGAGAAAATTTCTCAACCGTTGGCGGGCTCGAACCTACTACGTTTTGGTTGAGAGGCTGACAGCATGCCTCTGGACTACCTCGTTCCCCGTAAGTGAAGGGAATGGCGAATGGAAAAAGTAAACAACAAATGTAAACTAAGATGAAGTATTCAGGATAGGTCGGAAATGATACGAGAAAGAACTGATTCAAATTTAGTGGTGTTCTCAATCCCCATCTGGATACAGGAACTTTTAAAAGAATTCTTTGTCATTGTGAGATGGGCCCATAGACTGTGGTAGAAACGATCCTCTGTCTCTCTCTCTCTCTCTCTCTCTCTCTCTCTCTCTCTCTCTCTCTCTCTCTCTCTCTCTCTCTCTCTCTCTCTCTCTCTCTCTCTCTCTCTCTCTCTCTCTCTCTCTCTCTCTCTCTCTCTCTCCTCTCCCCCCCTCTCTCTCTCTCTCTCTCTCTCTCTCTCTCTCTCTCTCTCTCTCTCTCTCTCTCTCTCTCTCTCTCTCTCTCTCTCTCTCTCTCTCTCTCTCTCTGTCTCTCTGTGTGTGTTAAATTTTTTTCAAAAGTCTCTTCCCTGATCATAATGGAATGGGTGCTCCCAGTTTCTCAAAATTTCTTTAAGCCGCTATCTTTGTGGAGGAGAGAGATCTCAGGAAAGACTTTTCGCACATATATATTTTTCTCTGGCTCGTACAACACGATCCAATCTCTTTTCACCATTGTGTCTTAGATTGCTACCCCATGTAATATACCATGACCCTATTATACTCTCAATCATTGTTTGATGACAGAGTGTGGTAAGGAGTTTGTTATCGACTGGGATGAAGATGTTGCGGTTCTCCTCGGGTACAGCAAGGTTGGATGAGATTCGGAATGAACCCATTTGAAGGGAAACCCAAGTAGGTACGCTAGGAGGTGAAGTTAGGGAAGGCAGACTGAGATGGTAAGGACACGTAAAGAGAAGGGATATGGAATATATTGGACAGAAGATGTTGCGGATGGGAATACTGGCGGACAGGAGGAGGATGGGAAGACCAAAACAAAGATATATGGATATGATACAGGAAGACAATTATGTAGATTGTAGGTGCAAGGAATGTAGGCAAACAGGATATGACTCGATGTTTAAGTGATTACGTTTCCTAAGAATGAGTAGCCGTTGATTTGCTTTTTTTGAATGTGTTTAAGTGATTAAGTTTCCTAAGAAAGTGTAGCCGTTGATTTGCTTTAAAAAAAATGTGTTTAAGTGATTAAGTTTCCTAACAAAGTGCGGCAGTTAATTTGCTTTTTTTGAATGTGCTTAAGTGATTAAGTTTCCTAAGAATGAGTAGCCGTTGATTTGCTTTTTTTTATGTGTTTAAGTGATTAAGTTTCCTCTGAAAATGTAGCCGTTAATTTACTTTTTTATGTGTTTAAGTGATTAAGTTTCCTCAGAAAGTGTAGCCGTTGATTTACTTTTTTTATGTGTTTAAGTGATTAAGTTTCCTCAGAAAGTGTAGCCGTTGATTTGCTTTTTAAAAAATATGGAGTTAAACTCATCTGCCCATGTCAGTTTAGCATCAATGTATAGTCTTAGATAATTTGTAGCTGCTAACGTTTTTCTTTTTCTTCTCTTGCTATTGGGATTGGTTTGGGATAATAAAAAACAAAAACCAAAACAGTTATATGGCACCATTCACCTATATTAGTATAATGGCGTTTTACATACTTAAGACAGTTAAGAAGCATAATCAATACTTTTGAAAATTGATCCAAAGGCAAGGTGTCGGCCTCTCCACCCACAGGTAATGGGCCCGAGCCCCAAAGACAAGGTGTCGGCCTCTCCACCAACAGGTAATGGGCCCGAGCCCCAAAGGTAAGGTGTCGGCCTCTCCACCCACAGGTAATGGGTCCGAGCCCCAAAGGCAAGGTGTCGGCCTCTCCACCCACAGGTAATGGATCCGAGCCCCAAAGGCAAGGTGTCGGCCTCTCCACCCACAGGTAATGGATCCGAGTCCCAAAGGCAAGGTGTCGGCCTCTCCGCCAACAGGTAATGGGTCCGAGCCCCAAAAGCAAGGTGTCGGCCTCTCCACCCACAGGTAATGGGTCCGAGCCCCAAAGGCAAGGTGTCGGCCTCTCCACCCACAGGTAATGGGCCCGAGCCCCAAAGGCAAGGTGTCGGCCTCTCTACCCACAGGTAATGGGCCCGAGCCCCAAAGGCAAGGTGTCGGCCTTTCCACCAACAGGTAATGGGCCCGAGCCCCAAAGGTAAGGTGTCGGCCTCTTCACCCACAGGTAATGGGCCCGAGCCCCAAAGGCAAGGTGTCGGCCTCTCCACCAGCAGGAAGTGGATCCGAGCCCCAAAGGCAAGGTGTCGGCCTCTCCACCAGCAGGTAGTGGATCCGAGCCCCAAAGGCAAGGTGTCGGCCTCTCCACCCACAGGTAATGGGTCCAAGCCCCAAAGGCAAGGTGTCGGCCTCTCCACCAGCAGGTAGTGGATCCGAGCCCCAAAGGCAAGGTGTCAGCCTCTCCACCAACAGGTAATGGGCCCGAGCCCCCAAAGGCAAGGTGTCGGCCTCTCCACCAACAGGTAGTGGATCCGAGCCCCAAAGGCAAGGTGTCGGCCTCTCCACCCACAGGTAGTGGGTCGAGCCCCAAAGGCAAGGTGTCGGCCTTTCCACCAACAGATAATGGGCCCGAGCCCCAAAGGCAAGGTGTCGGCCTCTCCACCAACAGGTAATGGGCCCGAGCCCCAAAGCCAAGGTGTTGGCCTCTCCACCTACAGGTAATGGGCTGAGCCCCAAAGGCAAGGTGTCGGCCTTTCCACCCACAGGTAATGGGTCCGAGCCCCAAAGGCAAGGTGTCGGCCTCTCCACCAACAGGTAGTGGATCCGAGCCCCAAAGGCAAGGTGTCGGCCTCTCCACCCACAGGTAGTGGATCCGAGCCCCAAAGGCAAGGTGTCGGCCTCTCCACCAACAGGTAATGGGTCCGGAGCCCCACTAATGGTTGAACAATTTTTCTCGATTTTTTTCCAGCAAAGTTTACCCCCTGGTCCTTTGTAGGTAGATAGACACCTAGTCCCATCAGAGACGGACAATAAAAAAGGAGGTCCCGTTGTACAGATCACAACACTCTGTGCACGTTTTAAATCCCTTGGCTGTTCACAGGGCAATCCGGGCAAAATTAAAAATCCTACCACATACCCCGAGGTCACATTAGTTGTGGATGTGGGTAAATGAAATCTAATCAAAAAATTAAAAAATATATGCCAGTCAAGATGAGCATCAATGCTGATACCTAGGTATTTGTAAGTGAACACTTGTTCAACAATTCTATTTCTAATCGTTAAATGCTGTAGGAGGTGGGATTTTCTTTTCTTCCGCTGAGTCAATCATTATTTATATAATATTTTCTTTTGTTTTCTTAACATTGATAACTTGGATAGCATTAGCTAGTCCTAACTGGCATTTTTTGAAATTTCAGATAAGTTGTTTAATCTCTTCCCCTTATTGCATCGATAAATTTGTAATTTATATACATTTCGCACCTTCAGTGTAAATTTTTGTCTTGATTGATACTTCCTTTCCTTCGTTCTCTATCATTTCTTCATTTTAGACCCAGTGAGATGTAGATCTAGTCTTATATTTATCCTATTTTTTCTTCTTTCTAGACCCAGTGAGATATATATCTAGTCTTATATTTATCCTATTTTTTCTTCTTTCTAGACCCAGTGAGATATAGATCTAGTCTTACATTTATCCTATTTTTTCGTTCTTGTTTCCCATAATCACACGTCTCTCTCTCCCTTTCTTTCTTCACTGCCTGTTTTCTCTCTCTCTCTCTCTCTCTCTCTCTCTCTCTCTCTCTCTCTCTCTCTCTCTCTCTCTCTCTCTCTCTCTCTCTCTCTCTCTCTCTCTCTCTCTCTCTCTCTCTCTCTCTCTCTCTCTCTCTCTCTCTCTCTCTCTCTCTCTTTCTCTCTCTCTTTCTTTCTCTCTCTTCTCTCTCTCTCTCTCTCTCTCTCTCTCTATTGTCTCTCTCTCTCTCTCTCTCTCTCTCTCTCTCTCTCTCTCTCTCTCTCTCTCTCTCTCTCTCTCTCTCTCTCTCTCTCTCTCTCTCTCTCTCTCTCTCTCTCTCTCTCTCTCTCTCTCTCTCTCTCTCTCTCTCTCTCTCTCTCTCTCTCTCTCTCTCTCTCTCTCTCTCTCTCTCTCTCTCTCTCTCTCTCTCTATTTCTCTCATTCTCTCTATCTCCTTCTCACCTTTTATTACTTACTTATTTTCATATTTTTTATTTCACTCTAGATCTGAACCTTCCACTCTCGCTCTTTCTTCACACCCCCTCTGCTACGTTTCTTAACATCACTGTCTTTTTCTTTCTTTCTCCTTTATGTTTTCTTCTGACATCACATTGTGTGATGCCGGAGGTATTACTTAGATCTAGATTCTAGATATCTCTCGTTTGTTGTCTGACGAAGGGTTATACCCGAAACATCACGTGTTTGTTCTATTTTTATTAGTGGAATTGTCACTTATTGTCATATTTCACCTCATTCAGCATAAACCATTCTTCGGAATTTTTGTAATGAGTTTCGTCGTTGTCACTGTCAATTAGTCCTTGTACAGTTGTAGTCTGACATTCCTTTGTCATTTAGCAAAGTAAGAGTAAGTGACAAGTTACGTGTTCAAGTGTCGATTTTACATTCCTTTGTAAACACACAGTGACAATTGTCGATTTTACATTCCTTTGTATGACAAGTGTCGATTTTACATTCCTTTGTATTTCATTCCTTTGTCGTTTTACATTCCTTGTAGCATGAAAGTGTCGATTTTACATTCCTTTGTAGACACACAGTGACAAGTGTCGATTTTACATTCCTTTGTAGACACACAGTGACAAGTGTCGATTTTACATTCCTTTGTAGACACACAGTGACAATTGTCGATTTTACATCTTTGTAGACACACAGTGACAAGTGTCGATTTTACATTCCTTTGTAGACACACAGTGACAAGTGTCGATTTTACATTCCTTTGTAGACACACAGTGACAAGTGTCGATTTTACATTCCTTTGTAGACACACAGTGACAAACGTGGATTTTACATTCCTTTGTAGACACACAGTGACAAGTGTCGATTTTACATTCCTTTGTAGACACACAGTGACAAGTGTCGATTTTACATTCCTTTGTAGACACACAGTGACAAGTGTCGATTTTACATTCTTTGTGAGACACATGGGGTAAAACAAACAGGGGATATTTGTGTACAATTTCCACAGTTTAACTTCGACGTTCAATCTAACTATATACTATCCTAGCGCCATCTGCATCTGCATTTTCTTATCCAATATTTATTTCAGTTGAAGAAGAAAAAGAAACCAGATGACAACAGTGTTTAAGATAATGAGCAAGAGGATAGACATCTCCTTCCAGAACTCCATCACAAGTGCCACAAGAAACACAAGGGGGCACAGCAGAAAATTCATTGTCCCTACATCTAGAATCGATGCGCATATCAACTTCTTCTGTTCTTCAACTGTCCGTCTGTGGAATAGTCTGCCTCCCGAAGCCGTAGATGCCAGCACTCTGTCAAAGTTTGTCAGACGAACTTCGCAATTAACCATCGAAGTGATGCGTTCCCTGTGATCCAATTCAACTCTGTTTTGGAACAGTTTATCTGTATGTGTTATGATTGCTATACTGTGTGCATGGATGGGATCAACCTGTTTAATATTGTAGATCGTAGACCTGTCCTCCACTATAGGAGGTTTCTACATCCCGAAGAAGAAGAAGAAGTTAGTGCCATTCGTTATATTTTCACGTGTTGCTTTTTCTCTATCTCTCTCCATTTATTCTCTGTCTTTCAGTCTGTCATTAGGTACACACATATACAGAGGCATCAATCAATGAATCGATACATCTATGATTAAACACACGCACCCTACCCACTATATCCATCTTGCCTTATTGAAAGCCCTTCCCAGACATCCCACTTACTTCCGGTAACCATTGACTTCGACCAACCGAAAAAAAGAGCTCAATATTTGAAGGTGACCAATTCTCATTTCCCTTTCCACGATCGCACATCTTTCTCCCCCCCCCCGTTCTCTCTCTCTTTCTCTCTCTCTCTCTCTCTCTCTCTCTCTCTCTCTCTCTCTCTCTCTCTCTCTCTCTCTCTCTCTCTCTCTCTGTCTGTCTATTTATATGTCTGTCTGTATGTCTATCTGTCCCTCTCTCTGTCTGTCTGTTTGTCTGTCTGTCTGTCTGTCTGTCTATCTCTCTCTGTGTCCTGTCTGTCTATTTGTCTCTCACTCTCTTTGTCTTTCTGTTTGTATGTCTTTCTGTCTGTTTGTCTGTCTGTCTGTCTCTCTCTGTCTCTCCCATCAGTCCCCCTCTCTCTCTCTCTCTCTCTCTCTCTCTCTCTCTCTCTCTCTCTCTCTCTCTCTCTCTCTCTCTCTCTCTCTCTCTCTCTCTGTCTCTCCCGTCAGTCCTCTCTTTCAGTCTCTATCTTTCTGTATCTCTACTCTCTGTCTTTCTGTGTGTTTAACTCTGTGCCTCTGACTCTGTCTATCTCTGTCTACCTGTATGTCTGCCCCTACTCTCTCCCCCTCTTTCCCCATCCTTTCTCCTCTCTCTCTCTCTCTCCTCTATCTCTCTCTCTATCTCCCCCTCTCTCCCTCTCCTCTCTCTTTCTCTCTCTCTCTCTCCTCTCTCTCTCTCTCCTCTCTCTCTCTCTCTCTCTCTCTCTCTCTCTCTCTCTCTCGCTTTCACACGCCCCATTGTCCATCGGACCACTTATCAGTACCGAGACGTATTATCTACATACACGCTCCGACTACCAGCTATCCCCATCTCCTCTTCTCCGCCCCCTCCCCCCTTACCACACTATTTAAAACACAGTCCACAAGATAAACGCATTCCCAATCCCCTCACCCATTAATCTTTATTCTCCCGTCTCTCATTGCTCTACATTTGCTGCAGCTTTCATCCGCTCTTGAGTTTGCTACCCCAAAGATTTAAGTGATCCTTACAGTGTCAACCACGTTATCTCATCTGTCTTCTTTCCATTTCTTTTTTTAAAATTGACCGAAGTAGGGGGAAAAAGCCAACCCATCTTCACTCATAAAATATTATTTCCATTTAACCTTTTCTTTTCAGACTACAGTCAAGGAAATAGCAAATATCTGCCAAATACTAATAGATAGTTATCCCCCCTCTCTCTCTCTCTCTCTCTCTCTCTCTCTCTCTCTCTCTCTCTCTCTCTCTCTCCCACCCACCCACCCCCATCTCTCATTATCAGAAGCTCAGCCCACACTTACTAGATTTCACCTCTCCAACCTTTTCGGTGGCTGAATGGCAGGGGTTTCCTCTCTCTCCCCCGAAAGCAATAATTTCGTAACATTCCCCCCCCTCCATCTTGTCCCCCCCCTACCAACCCCATTCCTTGAACTATCTTCTCGGTAGTGGTCAGTTTGGTGCTTTTTATATATGGTTTGATTTGATTTTGCCCATATATAAACACAGCTAAGATGATCTGTGACAGACTAGCATTCTGTCCAGGAGTTGATTAATATTCCTTTTCCCCTTGACCCTATAGAAATCGGGGTAAACTCTGGCTTTATGGAGATGACGATCGATCCAACTACCTGAACCAATGATGAGGGAGGGTGGGGGGGGAGGAGGAGGGGTAGTGTCAACTCGAAAAACCTCGAGACAACTTTTCAACCTGCCGGGGCTAGATAGAACCGACGACCTTTGGTTGAGAGGCCGTCACTTTGCCTCCTGAACTACCAAGTCACCATCTCCTTGTGGCTGCAACCGCTTTCTGCCGTGATTCTCATATTTCTTCAGTGTTGCCAGAAATGTAAGAAACCAAAGGCAGTAATTGAAAAAACTTACTAGTGATTGGCCGATTTTTATTTGAAATCAGGTCATAAAGAAAACAATGGCGTCGGTGTCAGGGCGGTTAGGCTGCCGGACTGGGGAACATGGAATCTAGCAAAGCCCAGGGCCGACGTTGTGTTCCTTGGGAAAGACACTCAACACGTATTTTCCACACTCTACCCAGGTGCAAATGGGTACAAGCACTATCTTGGGAGTAAAAATCCTGCGTCAGACTAGCGTCCTGGCCAGGAGGTGATTATTGTCACTTGTTCCGCTTCACGCTATAGAAACCGGGATAAGCTCCGGCTCTATAGGCCTTAAGTGCCTTGAAGGAATTTTACTTTTTTGTTAAGAAAATAATATACGATAGATGAAGATAACTTTAAAGAAAGGAAGTATTTCATGATTCCTTACAGGAGGAGTTTTGCACGAATTTAGCATTAATTTGTCGGTGATCTACAAACGTCTCTCTGATGTTGTACTCTTAAAGTGAATATATATATATATATATACATATAAACAAAACAACAACCCACAAACAAAAGGATTTATTGGGCAAAATCAAAATAAAGAGGAATGCAAGCGAAGCCAAATTCTGACAACATCGATCATGATGATATGGATTGAGGAGGGGGGCGGGGTCGCTGGGGTGGTAAGGGGGTCGACGGGGGGGGGGGGGGGAAGGAAAGTAAAAAAAGCAATAATTCAAGTCACCATCAATCTGATAAAATACCAAAAAAGAAGCCAGAATGGATTGAGAAGAAGTCAAAACGATAAACGATACAAAGTGACAACCCCATCAAAGAAGACAGAACAGACACGTGAAGGTTTTTTTGGGTTTAAGATAAGATATGAAATACTGAGATAAGATATAAATAAAAGAGATAAGATATTAATAAGATGAGATGATATATTTATAAGATGAGATAAGTTATTAATAAGATGAGATACGATATTAATAAGATGAGCTAAGATATTAATAAGATGAGATAAGATATTAATAAGATAAGATAGGATATTAATAAGATGAGATAATATAGTAATAAGATGAGTTAATAAGATGAGATAAGATAGTAATAAGATGAGTTAATAAGATGAGATAAGATATTAATAGGATAAAATAATATATTAATAAGATGAGAGAAAATATCAATAAGATGAAATAAGATATAATTAGATGAGATAAGATATTGATAAAATGAGGTAATATATGAATAAGATGAGATACGATGTGAATAAGATGAGGTAAGATATTAATACTATGAGATAAATTAATCAGATGAGATAAGATAATAATTCGATGAGATGAGATATTAATAAGATGAAATAAGATAGTAATAAGATGAGATAAGATCTTAATACTATGAGATAAGATATTAATAATATGAGATAAGATGTTAAAACGATGAGATAAGATATTAATATGATGAGTTAAGACATTAATA
>JAXRKP010000253.1:377500-399423 GCA_037039925.1 Doris montereyensis | reverse complement strand
GACACATAGAAGACTGTTTACGATAACGTGTAAATAATATCATAAACAAAATACAAATTGACAAAACCACTTTTTTTATTATTGACATTGCAATACATCACAGTTAAAAAGTTATTTCTATTACGACATCATATGTCATGGCTGAAAAGATGGAAAGGAAGGAATGGTTAAAGCTAAAAGGGAAAGATAGAACGGTCCAGGGATCGTCACTAAGAAGGAGTTAGTTGGTAGTGAATTGCAGCCTTGTTATGTTGAGTGGACATGAGTGTGAGAATAAATGGATTATGAATAAAAAATGTAGAAACTGATTTTATTTTTATTTATTTTTTATTTAGCCACGTCTCTTCTACTACTGAGATGGTCTCGGGGGTTTTTGTTGTTGTTGAATTTTGTTTTTATTTTGGCTGGATTGCCTTGTAAACAGCCAAGGGATCTTAACCTGTACAGAGTGTTGTGATCTGCACACGGGACCTCTTTTTATCGTCCGTCTCAGATGGGATAAGGTGTCGATGCACCTACCAGGACCAGAGGGGGTGGGGTGAGGGGGGAGATTTTACTCGAAACAAACTTGAGAAAAATGTTCAACCGTTGGCGGGGCTTGAACCCACGACCTTTGGGTTGAGAGATCGACACCTTGCCTCTGGACTACCGAATCCCCATAAGAAACTAACAGACAGATGATATGATACAAAGAACAATAATATCTGCCTCTCAATTCAGGGTCTTATAAAAGCACCTGAGAGAGAATACAACGATCAAATTGACTTTTTTAACAACTGCCGCCCTTACTCATTTTAGCTAATGAATGTGTCTTAACTATATGATCTTTTTGAAATACATGTATATTATAGTTCACTCCAAAATAATAATATGCCATACTTTATGATCATGGAAACAAATTCTTACTCTATCATATATTTACATAATCTGTAATTATTTACCACAGCCGGGTTTATACTGTTCACTTCACTTTTTATTTTGTTTCTTTCGTCTAAATAATGACTTACAGTTACCTACAAATTCCCAAAATTGTTTAGTTCCTGTGATAAATTTTCCTCTCCCATGAAATACACTGTCTGCCATAATATGTGTTGATCTATACATGTGTACATATTTGCTTAGTCTACTGCATAAAATTGTCATACTAATGCCATTTTTATGTTCTCATCTTAGCATGTTTGTACGTGCATTTTACTTTATTTTATTCTCTCTTTTTATCAGTGTCAACGACGACAATGGGCCTCAATGGAAAATAACGTATATGTTGAACTGAATTGAATTGAATTTCCCTGGGAGAAAATCGGTTAAAGATAAAGCATTTCACTTTACGATTTAAGCCTACAATATTAAAAATAAAGAAAAGATTTCTAAGAAACTTGACAACAGCAAAAAGAAGAAAGACTACACTGTCATTTTATTTACTCATAATAAATACCAACAGATAGATGACAAGCTTATACTAACAGACTTAGATCAACGTTAAAGATAATAAGCAACTATCACCCCGGAGGGACGAGAATATCTTGGTTGGATCAGGTACGGGGGCAATTATCATGACATTTAAGATAATAATATTCTTATTCATTGTTTCTAAAGATGTGAATAAGCATTGTGAGAAACGAAAGCAAGGTGTCACTGTCAGTCAGTGAAAGGGAGTGGACGACGTAGGAAGAAGAAGGTGTGCATTGTGAAACCATATCAAAACACTGTACGGAACTAGAAAAAGGTGCGCACCTTTTTAAGTGGTGAAAAGTGTCTACGACGAAAGCATGTGTGTGGCGTTGAGGCGGAGTAAAGAAAACAAAAGACAGATAGTTTCCGTTAAGGGCATGTGAGGATTAGATTTAAGATCATATGAAATGAAGAGAGGAAAAAAACAACAAATAAATACAAGTCACGTATTATATTGGAGATGATATATCAATGTATGTTGTGTCAGCGATTCCACTTGCGTTTTCGTGGGTTTGGCTTTCATAGATAGATAAAGGTCTTCAGTAGAGTATATTTTCAATGAAATGTAAAAGATACTGTGAGGTAGTGAGTCACATACATATATATATATATATATATATATATATATATATATATATATATATATATATATATATATATATATATATATATATATATATATATATATATATATATATATATATATATATATAGCATAACGGAGAGAGTACCGGGCAGTGGACAGGTAAGCACCTGTACAGGAAATAGATGATCCCGCCCTCCACGAGTCTCCTGCTGCCTTGCAGGCAGGTCTTGGCTGACCAAAGGCTAAGGGAGTTAACCCTGAAAGAAAACAACCTGCTGCCTTGCATGCTGGTCTTGAATGACTAAAGGCTAAGGGAGTTAACCCTGACAGAAAATAACAAGGCCCGGTAGGGAGCCTCAAGGTGTGCAGCCCCACCATCTACCTAGGGTACAGTCGGCTAATCCCCTGCTTATCCAAAACAACCTAATTCAAAGTAATATATACAATGATATACCCGGCTTGAACTTTCGAAGACGACTCTGGAAAAGAACACAGACTGTGATTTTGGAACATGGAATGTTAGGGAAATTAATGGAAAGGAGTTAGAATTAGGTGAAGAAATGGAAAAATTCAAAGTAGATATTCTGGCCATTACAGAAACAAAGAAAAAAGGACAAGGAATAGAAAATGTAGGACCAAATCATACTTTAATCTTCTCAGGAGTAGATGTCAAAGATAGAGCTAGAGCAGGAGTAGGCCTCCTAATGCATAAAAGGTAAGAAATGCTACTAGAAAGTTGGAAATGTGTAAGCCCACGGCTATTAGAGGTAAATATTAAACCAAAAGGAAGAGAAATTAAATTATTAATAGCTTATGGACCAAACGAAGATGCCCCCGAAGAAGAAAAATATATCTTCGAAAATGATTTACAAATAGCTACAAGAGAATCTTAAATCCAAACAGGAACTAATGTTTTTAGGAGATTTAAACGCTAGAGTAGGCAACAATGTAGAAACATCAGGGGAGTAATAGGTAAAGAAGGAGAGACAACAACTTCTCAAAATGGAGATAGACTCATAGATTATTTTTGCCTAAAGAATAACATGAAAATAGCTAACACATTTTTGCCTCATAAAAATATCCACAAATATACAAGAGTAAATGAAGACAGATGTGAAAAGTCAATGATAGACTACATAATAGTTAGCAGCTCCCTTTTTTATAGTACAATGGATGCTAGAGTAAGCAGAGGAGCTGAAATATTTATGATCATCACCTAGTGATAACCAAAATGAGATTATTAACTGAAGAAAATAAACAGAAAAGGAAAGAGAAAAACTACTAAACTCAAAATAGAAGAACTAAAAAACCCAATAGTAAAAAGATGTACCAATCCAGGATAAAAGATTTATCAGTGAAAGGCAAATGGATCTGAAGGAAAGCACAATAGAAGAAAAGTGGCAAATATATAAAGAAACACTCCTCAGTTGTACCTAAGAGGTCTGTGGTAGGAAACAAATTAAAGGAGATGGGAAAGGACAGCATTGTTGAATGAGAACGTCAAGACTAAGATCAAAGAAAAGAAAGGTGCCTGGAAGAAATACTTGCAAACAAAGAGACCTGAAGATAGGATATATTACATGAGTAAAAGAAATATCGCCAAAGGGGAAGTTAGGAAAGCAAAACAAGAACAATGGGAAGAGTTTGGACAAAGACTCCAAGAAAGCTATCAAGGAAATCAAAATGTGTTCTGGGGAGCAATGAAGAGCATGAGAAAGACCAAAACATGCCCAATACGACAAATTAAGAACGCCAAAGGAGAAAATAATGAAAGGAGGCGGCGAAATCATGGAAACGTGGAGAAGGTATTTTCAACAATTACATAATCCCTCGAGAACATATGAAACAAGGAGTACAGATTAATTATTAAGAGTAACAAGTAATGGAGATGAGACAGCTGAAGATGTAGATATCTCAATGGAAGAACTTCACACAGCTATAAGAAAAGTGAAATTAGGAAAAGCCCCAGGAGCAGATCAAGTTTATCCAGAAATGATTAAAAACCAAGGGAGAGAGGCAGACAAACTACTACATGCAATATATCAACAAGCATGGAAGTCCAAGCAGGTGCCAGACGACTGGAAAAAGGGAACAGTAGTACCAATACACAAGAAAGGATCAACCATGGAATGCTCAAACTATAGAGGGATATCACTACTTAGCGTACCAGGAAAAGTGTATGCCAGGATTCTGAAAATGAGACTAGGGAAAAGAGTAGAGGATCAGATTGAAGAACACCAGAGTGGATTTAGACCAGGAAGAAGTGTACAAGATCACATATTTACAATTAGACAAATAATAGAAAAATTCCTTGAGAGAAACATTGACTTACACTTGTGTTTTATTGACTTAGAAAAGGTATTTGACACTGTGAGGAGGGACGAACTATGGCATTCCTTAAAGAACACAACGTAGAGCAAAATTTAATAGAAGCCATTACAAGTTTTTACAATAAACCAACATGTGCAGTAAGAGTAGCTGGAAATGTATCTGAGGAATTTGATGTTGATATAGGAGAAAGACAGGGTTGTAGCCTAAGTCCTCTTTTGTTTATCAAATTTATGGATTCAGTCGCAAAGGCATCCTCAAACATGAAGAAAATGAATGTAGGTATGTGGAAGCTCAAACCAGTAAATGTATCAAAGTTTTCATTTGCTGATGATTTAGTTCTGTTTGGAAAATCAGAAAAGGACCGCCAGTCAAATATCAACATAATGAATAATGAATTAATAAAATAGGAATGAGAGTAAATGCAAAGAAAACCAAAACAATGCTAGTAAATAGCTAAAACACAACATCTTAAATTAGGTAGGAGAATTTAGAACAAATTCAAAGCTACAATTACTTAGGAGTAATGATTAACTCAGAAGGAAAACTAAGAGAAGAAATCAGCCAGAGAATCCAAAAGGCAAGTGCAATATATAACCATTTAGGAAAGGCATTTGTAGGTAAACAAGAATTGTCAACAAAAAACCAAAATGGCAGTATGCAACACACTTTATTGTTCTTCTCTCCTCTATGGTAGTGAAACCTGGACCTTAGACAGAAGAGAATACAATAAAATGCAGGCAGCCGAAATGAAATATCTAAGAAGAGTAGTAGGGAAAACTAAAAAAGACAAAATCAGAAACACAACAATAAGAGATCAAACCAAAGCAGATAGCATAAAAACTAAGATAGAAATGAATCAATTGAGATGGCTTGGGCATGTTAACAGAAAGAATGGCAATAGAATAGCTAAATCAGTATACATTACTAAAACGCAAGGTAAAAGACCAAAAGGCAGACCTCGGAGAAAGTGTGAAGAAGATATAAAAAGAGGCATTAACGCAAAGAAATGTAACTTTCACGGAAGGAAACAGAAAGTGTCAGAACAGGGCAGCCTGGAGAAAGATCATTTCGGGCATCTAAAACCCATACACCGGAAGGTAGAATGGGAGCTGATAAAGAAAGAAAGAATAACGGAGAGTTAAACTATCGCCACTGGTTAATCCCAAGGTGTCTGTGTGTATGTATGTGTGTGTGTGTATGTGTGTATGTATGTGTGTGTATGTGTGTGTGTATGTGTGGGGGGGGGTAGGATCATGATAACAGATTGACATACTCTATTATTTTGAATGCACCTTTTGAGAAGACTGTTTTGTGAAGGGGTAATAAGATTCTGGCGTATGCTAAATAAGTGCGTGGAACAAAAATTGCTGAACACCACTGCAGTAGGCCCTATAGTGTATAATCCTAGTATAAAACAAATTTGTATGGGAATAGATAGATGACTACAGAAATAGACAGATAGGTAGATATATAGATAAATAGATAGATAGATAGATAGATAGATAGATAGATAGATAGATAGATAGATAGATAGATAGATAGATAGATAGATAGATAGATAGATAGATAAATAGATAGATAGATAGATAGATAGATAGATAGATAGATAGATAGATAGATAGATAGATAGATAGATAGATAGATAGATAGATAGATAGATAGATAGATAGATAAATAAATAGATAGATAGATCGATAGATAGATAGATAGATAGATAGATAGAGATAGATAGATAGATAGATAGATAGATAGATAGATAGATAGATAGATAGATAGATAGATAGATAGATAGATAGATAGATAGATAGATAGATAGATAGATGAATAGAAGGATATATAGAAATTTATATAAAATAATAAATAGACAGACAGACAGACAAACAGACAGACAGACAGACAGACAAACAGACAGACAGACAGACAGACAGACAGACACAGAGACAGAGAGAGAGAGACAGACAGACAGACAGACAGACAGACAGACACAGAGACAGAGACAGAGACAGACAGATGGGTGGATGGGTTGTTGGGTGGATGGGGTAGATTGATAGATAGATAGATCGATGAATCGATATATCGATTGATCGATTGATCGATTGATCAATTGATTGATTGAGAAGTTGGTTGGTTGGGTGATACATAGAGATCGAGATAGAAAGACAAGAGCGGGGGTGGGAAAGAGAGAGAGAGAGAGAGAGAGAGAGAGAGAGAGAGAGAGAGAGAGAGAGAGAGAGAGAGAGAGAGAGAGAGAGAGAGAGAGAGAGAGACAGACAGACAGACAGACAGCAGACAGAGACAGAGACAGACACACGGACAGACAGGCAGCTTAGATATGCAGGCAGACAGACAGGCAACCCAACGGATACACAGATAGACAGACAGAAACATAGACAGACAGACAGACAGAGAGATAGAGAGTGACAGTGCCAAACAGACAGATAGACAGGCAGAGAAAGATGATAGTGACATATAGAGTAACCTGTACAGGCCACGTAACGATGAAAACCTGAGGATATGTCAAATAACAAGATTATATAGAACCAATGTACATAATAAAAAATATCTACGACTTTGATGTATGCCTCAAATCATCATCCTACTTTGCTCTGTACTGCTCTTCTCTCTTGTGAAGTTGATGATCCAGCTGCAGTTCAGCCCCATTTAGGCTCCTTTCAACGCTTTAGACGTGTCCACGGGTGTGAAAAGTCCACCTAGAATTTAGATCTACTTTGTCCCTCTGTTGTTTCAAGTTTATCCAACCCCGTGTTGCCACCCCACTTTTCCTTAAAGTGTGTGTGTATGTGTGTGCGTGTCTGCGTGTTTGTGTTTGAGAATGTGTTTTAGGTGTTTTTCTTCTGTCTTTTTCTGATTATGCCCGTTGGGTGGTGTGGGATGAGGATATTGGTTCGCTATTTGTTAACTCTTTGGTTTTTAAATGTATGTGGGGGTTGATGTTAAATCATCCCTCGAGAGAGGAGGGAGATTATTTTTGTATATCTTGTATATCTTTTAGAGTCGCTTTAATTTTAAATTGAATTCAAATGATTTTATTGTGTAAGCTTGCCGTATGCAGCACGTTAATCTTACTTAATAAAACAATACAGGTAATGCATCACATTAAACCAAAATAACACTATACACTTTTTGTTATTATAACGTTTCGACAGAAGAATTCTAAGGAATAACCTATTCCCGGGGAAGATTTACCATACGGACATACAGGACAGTGTCCTCCCTGACAGATCAGCAATTTAATCACCAATGTTAAAGACATCTTCATATAACTCTAGAATGAAAATAATACAAATTTATTGAAGGCCATGAAAACCGTCAGTGCTAGTTCACGTGGATATGTCTAATAGTAGTATGTAGTTAGACAAAACCTGTGAGCAGTATCACGTGATGCGATAGGACAAACTACGGGACACGCCAAGCTAGCGATGAGAGTGAGTACTTTTAGAGGGGGACATTTTGCGTTTGTGCCCTCAAGAGCTGATCACCTTCACTACGTAATGAGAACACAATGTAGGTCAAAGTGAAGGCCTTTAAAGACTAGGTGGGTGAGAATGGTTTGGGACACTGCACTTTTGTACCATGTTTGACGCATTGGCATGCGTAAATGAAAACTGGCAAAACTTACGTATTTTATTCGTTTGGCTTACAATTTTAGACCTAAGCTTTAAGCTTTGCTCATGTATATTAACACTTTATGAATTAACATCCATTTATATACTAATATCAATTAAAAGTATCAGTTTTTACTTAACTTATCCTCGTGGTGCTTGGGCAGCACATAAGGCCGACACAGTGGATCGCCATTGAGCACGATCAGATGCCAATTTTGTCATCTGCCCCCACGTCCATCCCTGTGTTTTTATTGTCTGCGCAAGCTTTCCCCTCTGATAAAGTGTGTGCACATTCCATGCGCCCACCAAAATTGACTGTTTGGATTCAGAAGACTTGACATAGTTTGGTTGCTGCCTCCCTTTCGGCTTTGGCCCTCACCCATCATTGGTACAGTGTTCTGGATCGCCAGTCCAGTTTGGTTTTGTTGAGCTGCGGATCCAGAACTCTGTGTGTCAGTCTTTCCTTCACCTGTATTCTTATATTTTAATCCATTGTCGGTTTCTGTAACATTTTATTTTTTTTTACAAGATAGGGGCGTTAACCCTATACTTAACCCCCATCCTGGAGGACCTTCAGTTTTTAAGTTGTATTTTAAACTTATAAAAATTCCGAAATTCAGAATTGAAAAAAGATAGATAATTAACTTTTTAACTGTCAGCGTAATGCCTAGCACAGCTGCTTAGTCGATAATTTTTTGTATGTAGATCTAATTAAAAACAGATCAGGGCAGTGAAATGGTACTTTTTATTGTAGACTCTTATCGTGGATAAATTTATAATAATTTATTGATCTGTGTGCTCTTAATGATAAATGTGTTTATTAATTTAATGGTGAATGAGGTAGATTTTCTTTTTTTTTTTAAATAACTTCAAAAGTTTTAAGCATGAGGATAAGCTACAAATATAACATTTGGGACATCATCAACTGAAAGACATCGCGTTTTCGGCTTTCGAAACCCGTCTACGTATGATACTGTCAATTGGTTGACTATTAACGTAGAGAAAATGGCGCTTGTTTTGCTTCTATTGTTTATTATTGGACGGGATAACATTTGGTCACATGAAACATGCATTTGAAAGAAAGGATTAAGATTAATAAGAAGTACCAATGAAGTTCAACCTATATGGTCAATGCTGCCAAATATATGACAAACGCATAATAACATATATTCGAGACACCATGGGACATGATCGACGAAATGCTTTAATTGTTCTAAATGTCGGTTCACAGGGGTTTAATAAGGAGTATGAATACTTTAAACCAAAGAGACATCAATCGATATGCATCATTGAAGGCCAAACGAGCTCAATCCCTCTACACATAAAGGAAAAGAGAGTGCTTGTGACGTCATGTTCGTTGATTTGTTATTCCTTTTTATTAGGCATGCCGTTCATTAAAGTGCCCCTAGCTGTTGAGGGTTAAATCCGCCCCTCCCTATTCCTAAATTTTACTAGTTGGCCTAACAGTACAAATAATGGTGAACATGAAATTTTCGCACTTCTCTCAATCTTCTCAATTCAGTGATAGGGGAAACTATTCCGAATCATTTTCATGACAACGATTTTTGAGGTAGTATCCCTTTGTCCGTATTTTGTTCCTGGCTCAGCAACACGCCCATAAGTTGGTCACGTGATGTCATTGACACACTGCGTCTGCTCTACTGCGTGCCTGCTTTCAGTCTACCTCCTCAACCGTTCCGTTCAGGGGAAACGGCGAGGGCAGCGTATGGATTGAAGTTGAAGTAAGCTCGAGAGGGCAGAACCGGATCACGTCTTTAACAACACGCCATGCTTCCACACAAGTAACGAGTACACGCCAAATCTCATCATTTTCATACATGATACGCACGCTTATAATCTTATACATCTTTTAACCATATGTTTCTAGATTGGTAATTTCCCCATTGAAACATCTTTCTGTTTTCCTCTTTTTACTTTTCAATTTGTCATTGGATAGACTGATTGCATTCGTCCTAACGTAAACAGTGTTGGGCTGCCATGATCGGCTATGCCAATGCTGATTTGACTAAGTATGCGCATGCGTTGGTTGCATTGAAAATAAAAAATGTAACAAGGTCCATATGCCATAGTGTGGTTAACTGACACACAAAGGTTGGTGCTATCTTTACCTCGTTTTTAGAGGGGGGCGTTTTGCTTTTCGTTTAATAGGATCTACTCAGATTGCTTTCATACCAGGATACTGAACTTGCTTCGTTGGAATACAAATAGCAAAATATTGTACCAGAACCTCACTATCACAACTAAAACAAAAACCATTATTTCCCATTTCTTTTTACGGTGAACGATTAGACTTACAAATTAATCATTCAAAAAGGAACCATACGTCAATGTATAGTATAACAATGGAGTCATTATAAAATGTATGTAATAAGTCGATAAATTTCTTAAGTTGGATATGTCAGAAAACCCGATTGGCAGTCTATCTTACGCTTAGCATTTCAGAGAACTCTACACTATGTCTTCAATGCTTCCATGATAAATGAAAGCCCTCTTTCTCATTTGTCTGATCGTCTCAAATAATGCCCAACTAGGAGTAAAAGAACCAGTGGTGCAACTTTCTGGCAAGATATCGCTGATCGTGTTGATATTAAATATTGATACGCTCCATCTACCCTCTTGATCCTTCTCGTGTTTGTCATTTCTTTTTTTCTACTATAAGCAAGGTGCTATAAAAACTACAGCTTCCTTCGTCTTATTGAAGAGGGGAAAAAGCAACATATATGGTTTCAGTTCTAGTTTTGTCTCGCGATTGGAGAAAAAGAATGGGGCAAACCTTTACCTGGATTTTATTCGGGTAAAAAAAAATCCAACACCAGCAAGAACACAACTATCGCAGATGGGATGGATATTATTACTAGTCCTATTGATGATGGACGACATAATTTGAAACTACAATAATGTGCCACATGACAGACACGTTAAAAAAGATCATAAAAATTCAGTCCTTTAAAGAGCTGTCTAAGCACATTTTTTTTTAATCCAACTAAATCCTGACATGACGGAAGAACATGGTGAGAGTAAATGGATCCATAACCAACCAACAAGGTAACAAACAACCAACAAGGTAACCAAACAACCAACAAGGTAACCAAACAACCAACAAGGTAACCAAACAACCAAGAAGGTAACCAAACAACCAACAAGGTAACCAAACAACCAACAAGGTAACCAAACAACCAACGAGGTAACCAAACAACCAACAAGGTAACCAAACAACCAACAAACAAACAACCAACAAGGTAACCAAACAACCAACAAGGTAACAAGGTAACCAAACAACCAACAAGGTAACCAAACAACCAACAAGGTAACCAAACAACCAACAAGGTAACCAAACAACCAACTAGGTAACCAAACAACCAACGAGGTAACCAAATAACCAACAAGGTAACCAAACAACCAACAAACAAGGTAACCAAACAACCAACAAGGTAACCAAACAACCAACAAGGTAACCAAACAACAACGAAACAACCAATAAGGTAACCAAACAACCAACAAGGTAACCAAACAACCAACAGGTAACCAAACAACCAACGAGGTAACAAACAACCAACAAGGTAACCAAACAACAAGGTAACCAAACAACCAACAAGGTAACCAAACAACCAACAAGGTAACCAAACAACCAACAAGGTAACCAAACAAACAACCAACAAGGTAACCAAACAACCAACAAGGTAACCAAACAACCAACTTTAGGTTACCAAACAACCAATTCAATCTGATTGACCAACAAGTCCGGCCGGCAACGATCTTTACTAGTTCAATCTGATTGAACAAGGTAACCAAACAACCAACAAGGTAACCAAACAACCAACAAGGTAACCAAACAACCAATAAGGTAACCAAACAACCAATAAGGTAACAAACAACCAACAAGGTAACCAAACAACCAACAAGGTAACCAAACAACCAATAAGGTAACAAACAACCAACAAGGTAGCCAAACAACCAACAAGGTAACCAAACAACCAATAAGGTAACAAACAACCAACAAGGTAGCCAAACAACCAACAAGGTAACCAAACAACCAACCAGGTAACCAAACAACCAACAAGGTAACCAAACAACCAACGAATCAATCAAATAACAAACCAACCTTTGCTTTATTTTTCCATTCGGGTTTTCTTTCATTAACTACCCTTCCCCCATTCCATTCCCACCGCTTTTATTTGGGGGAGGGGTGTATTTCACGCTTATTAAAATTATATTGATCTAGATCTATTCTCCTGAAAATTTGTTCCGCCGGCATTATATTTGTAATATGTTTCCTAAAAATTGTTCCATAAGATCTTTACTAGGATTCAATCTTATTGATTGATTGTTCTTTTTCGATCTTCTCGAACTCAAATTGCTGTGTTGGGTGTTGTCGGTGTATTTTTGTTTTTGTAAAATTAATTTAATCAACGCTACAATTGCAAGTAATGTTCCATCTAACTCTTGTTGCCGGTTTTCACTTTCACTGGTTTGCGGCCAAAAATCTAGTCTTTCTCTACTTCGTCGGGTATTTTTTTCTTCCCCTCCCCCCCACAAACACTTTTAATTCCTCCTAACTCTTAACTTATATCTCATAGGACTGCGATTATGTCTTTCCGTCAGACAACAGACAAATACTAAATGCTCTTACTATTGCCAAGTTTAAACATTCAAAACGATAAACAGTCAATCTTTTCGTTACTTTATGTCAGGATATATAAATACATGTAGTATAAACGTAGTTAGTCGTTGTATGTTTTCTGGTTGATATCCCCCCTTTCTCCGACAGGAACTCAATCATTCTGGGATTCCTCCCTTCTCTCTCTCTCTCAAAATTATTTTCTAATTTTTCTTTCTAACATAAAACATAGATCTAGTGTGCTTATATGTACCAAAATGTGTTCTATTCTCAGAGGAACACAAATTATGAAATGAAAACTAACAATAAATAATACACTTCTAACTATTCTGACTGTTGAAAATCATCTTTTTCATTTTTAATTGTGTCATGATTGGCACTTCATATCACTTACACTTCCCTCCTCCCCCTGCCCCAGTCCCTTAACAATTGTGACCCTTCTTTCAACGTCAAACTGAACTTGTTTTTATCCTGGCATTGGTGCAATAGCAAGTGACATTAATGGTATTGGCACGGCAATAGGCAATATAAATGTGCATCTCATTTTCAAGATTCGCTTTCATTATTTGCTAAAATCCCCAAACTGTTGTGTGCCTTTTCTTTCACACAACACGACAAACAACATGAGACATGACATAATCCAAATTTCAAAAAGTATGGTATAATAATCCATCGTTTAACGAAGAAGAAAAAGGTTCTAATAATCCATCGAAACGAAGAAGAAAAGGTTTGCAGCCATGTTCTGGAAACAAAATGCTTGTAACGTATATTCTGGCATCCGTTTTGTCAAAATTCAGTTTCCGTAGCACAATATACTGTTATTTGTTTCTTTAAGGCAATTCATATTTGCATTGTAACTATGGGACCTTATAGATTTGATGTGACGTCATATGAATATGTTCTGTTATTGTATATGCAGAGGTTAGGGATTGTAAACTTGTCTGTTGTTATCTTTTTTTCACAAAGTTATATAACTTGGTCCAACTTCAAAGTTTCCCGTTACCAACCGTTCTTCTTTCCACATTATTATGGTTCTTTGCTCGTGCAGTCGGTAATATGAGATTTTAAGAAAAGTCTCATATCTTTATTTTTATTATTTTATCCCCTATTATGAAACCAAATCTAGTCGTTTGCTCTAAACGATTTACATTTGCATTCAACAATGGTGCAGCGGTCTCAGTCCTTCCCAGCTGTGTTGTTTTGAGTTGATGTCTCACTGTTCGCTCTCATTTACGCGCGATGTAGTAAACAAATAAATAAAGGATTTATGAATGCCGATCCGTGACATCTTTACTTGTAGTATGTCAACGCTGAATCGAAAGCGCGGCGCACTGCGGAAGATGAATACCCACCTATCGTAGTGCAGTTGTCGACGTTACTATCCACATTGATGTTTGTGGGTGTGTTTGTGTGGAGAAAACAACTGGGAGAATCTAGTTTGTGTCTCCTGAAATATTTTGTTCGTTCATATAATCCATGTTTGGCATTTTCATCTTCCAGTTGAACTTTTACTTCCATAATCGCAAAACTGTTAAAAGGAGGATAAAAAGAAAGATAAATATCAAACTATACAAAAGTTTTCCAAACAGTAAAAATGAAGACGAACAAGAAAACTAACATTTTATAGAAAACAACTCCGTTCTTAACTCATTATCCGGTAACACTTTCGAATAAATCACTTTATCAGATGACAGGCGAAATACCAATCTTCATTTTAGAAATCGTTGGCGCCTAAATGAAAATAAGCCTCAATGGTTGGCTTATTGCCTTAACGATAGATGGACCTTTGCTACATTCCTGAATTAAGTTCCGGTTCACGAAAACATTGTATGAGATCTCGTGATACCAATCAGTTTAAACGCCATTTTGAACAGAGATGTGAGTCATGGTCTCGCCAGACAGACTGTCCTGTGAGAGACAAAGCAGAGTACATTCTACATACTATTTGTTTTTGTATTGACCTTTGTAATGTAGTTATATCGATTTATAAAAACTGTTGTTGAGTTTAAGTTCATTTGATTTTATTTGTCCGTTCAAAATATATTTCGATAGTTGATTGATGAAATGACGTGTGAATACAAGACTTACCATATATCCGGAAGTGACATCTTGTATATCGGGTTTGGGTTACTTGTTTTCCCCGATAATAGTGCGTTTAGGCCTAGATCACCGACTAATTGGGATGTATACAATAAGACCTTGTTATAGCCAATTTGAAATCTATATCCATTTTTATTTCATGTATCCCCATACAAGTTAGGCTCATA
Source organism: Doris montereyensis (assembly GCA_037039925.1). NCBI lineage: Eukaryota > Metazoa > Mollusca > Gastropoda > Nudibranchia > Dorididae > Doris > Doris montereyensis. The sequence continues at coordinate 384,522 of JAXRKP010000253.1, read as the reverse complement.
AATCTTTCTATAATTATTCACCGTCTTAGCTATACTTGTTTGATTCTGATTGTACAATGTTATATAATATAAATAATAGTACAAGTACTCTCTCTCTCCCCGTCTGTAGGCTCACCGACAGTACATCATTCCCCATCTCACCAACTGTACATCATGTATCTCAAATGTAGGCTCTCTCTCTCTCTCAAGTGTAGGGTCACCGACTGTACATCATATACATTTATCTCTCCCCAAATCGCCCTCTCCCCAAGCAGGCCATTTTTCATTTAAGTCCTTCTCAACTCCTCGGGGAGCATACAGTACAGCAGCCTTTACTTTCTCTCGTACTCGCTCTGACACGTCTTTCTCTGTGAATATCTTAGTACTCATTCTCTCTCTCACTCTCTTTCTTGAGTCACCTGTGCCAGACGTAGAGTTTGAAATAGTGTCTCTCAAGCTCACAACATGGCGGCTCAGCGACAACACATCATCATTGGTATTATTATTACTATTATTTATCGTCATCAACTCAAACGAGAACTCTTCAGATGCCCCCGCCTTCCCCACCCTGTATTCGCATTGTTGTCTGATATTTCATTGGGAAGATTTAGAGCGTTGTGTAGATATGCTCTGTGTCTCCAAAACCCTGGGGTCATCACGAAATGAAGACAGTGAAACCACTAGAGTTCAGTACATACTTGTACTACACACATACACGAACATTGTACATGTGTTGATTTACATCACCAGAACCAATGCCTCCTGTGTACTCTCGCCCACCATGGAAAATAGACCTCCTGACTAATATCATATGAAAAGTGTTTTTTTCGAGTCTTGTAATAAGAACTCGACGGGAAAAAAAATCAAATCCTTTTGTGTTACCGTAATATTAGGAAGAGATGGTTTGTTCTTTTTTAATTTTTCACGTAAAATCAAAGGTTTCTCTTTTGTAACCATGTCTTAATTTCATTTTCGCCATGCAAAGAAATTAAACAATATTAATTGCGATGAGTTTACATCAAAGCAGTTGTACTTTGATAAGCTACATGTTGTTGTAATTTGATTGTTTCTTGTCCTAATTTCAAAATGTGGAGAACAGTTAAGACTCGCTCGCTTGTCCCATGATATATCAAACTGAACACCTTCGCTTAATTTCTATCCATTTCTGTTCATCAATGTTGGTCAATACCCATTTCTTACGTTTTTCGATCGTCCTAAATTGAATGTCTTACTCGAAAACTCCAAACAAAGCACGTATTTGTTTGTTTGTATCGTTGATAGTTGGCATTATAGTTTTTCCACTGACAGCTTTCTTCAGCCTCAAGGTCATTGTGTCAGAATATCATTGTTATTCGAAACAAATCAACGAGAAGTCGGGTTGTTGTTTTGGGTTGGGGTTGGGGTTTTTTTGGTCATCTTATTCAACCTTTTAACCCCACCCATTTAGATCAGAGGCCAAAACAACAACAGCAACAACCAATGACATTTGAGTACGGTATAACATTAACATCCTATTCTGTTTCATGAAATCTGACATGGGCTTTGGTCTTACTTGTTGAGCCATCTTCTTGGTACCGACTACACGATTATTGGAAATATGGATTTGGTAGATGACCGTAAGGATAAGACAGGGCAGTTTTAAAAAACGAGCCGATTGACTCGACCCGATGGACTCGACCCGTGTGTTTGTCAAGTACCGGTTGTGCTACGTGTGCACACTAACATCCGGGTGTTTTCTTGTATCTTTATAATATGATAGTCTACACGTTAAAACTTAAAGCAAGTGTCACGTGGCTGTGGCGGGCTGGAGTTCCCCGATAGCATCAGGCTAAAGATAGCCCGGCGAATTCTTGAATTCCTCAACCGTGACTGGCCGTGTTGTTGGGGAGTTGTTTTTTTTCACCAATGTACTTGTACAATTAACTATCTAACATGTCAACCGTTGCAGTGAAAGGTCGCTCAGTCTGATCGTGTTGCACGTGTACTTTCCGTGACTGTGACAGTCACGATACGAGGTGCTCACTCAACTCACTGGCTTATTCGTACTCGTACATAAGGCCACCAGGTGTACCCGTATTATCATCATGCTTCAGTATAATTGCTTACGCCTAAGCATATAAATATAAATAAATTAAGACAGAGGTGGAAATGCGAAAACAAAATTCACTGGATCACTTTTTTTCTTTAAAACTCTGTGAACGTTCTAGAAATTTCGCTGAAAACTGTTCTTGACTCCATTACTCGGACGTCCGATTCAGTGTTAGTAAGTGTTAACAAGAGAAACGGCGGGCGCCATGGTCTTCTTCTTGCTTTCTGTCAGTAGATATTATATACACACAGAATATATATATATATATATATATTCTGTGTGTATATAATGGCTAATGAGGGGCCTCGGTCGTCCAGAGGCAAGGTGTCGGCCTCTCTACCAAAAGCTAGTGGGTTCAAGCCCTGCCAACGGTTGAAACATGTTGTCGAGGGGTTTTTTTTCAGGTAGGTGGATCGACACATAGTCCCATTGGAGACGGACGATAACTAAGAAGACCCGTGTGCAGATCATAACACTCTGTGCACTTTAAAAAACCATTGGCTGGTTACATGGCAGTCTGGGCAAAATAATGATAAAAATCCTACAAAAAACCCCGAGATCACCTTAGTTGTGGATGCGGGTAAATCAAATCAAATCAAATATTATAGTTACTGATGATAAAAGGATAGCACGTCAATGAGTTGGCACAGCATACTGTTGATATTGGTTCTTTGTGTTTTGAAGAGGGTCGGGTAGTTGTGTGTTGTTTTTTCTTCTTATATAATGTCTTTTAAGGATTTGCTCTTTTCCTATCTTTCTTCCTCTTTTCTGTTTTTCTTCGACATCACACTGTGTGATGTCTGAATAAGTGTTGTGTTCTAGTTCTAGATATTTCTCATTTGTTGTCTGACGAAGGGTTATACGTCGAAACGTCACGTGTCTTTCTGTCTTTATTGATGAAGTTGTCAATGTCATTTATTGTTGTTTTTCACCTTTACATGTTGGATATTAATGCCTTTAGGCTGCTTTGTGGTGGCATTGGTTTTGTTTGTTTGTTTTACAGTTTTTAGGGTTTTGTTTGGGTTTTTTATATTTGTTGTAGTGTTTTGTTGTTGTTTTATCTTTTTGGGTTGTTTTGTTTTGGGCTGTCTTTGTTGTTTTTTTTGTTGTTTTTTTTTTTTTTTGTTTTTTTTGGGGGGGGGGGGTTATTTTGGTTTCCTTTGTTTCTTTCTTTTTTCTTTTCTTTTTGTTGGGGGAGGGCTTTGCTGTTTGGTCGTTACTATACTAGGTGTGATTGTTTTGTTGACTTCAATGATAATAGTATTTTGTGTTAATGAAATTTGGGAAAACCTGATTTATTTATAGATGTGAAGATACGCTTTGTTTAGGAATGTTCTTTTTGCTTATTGTGTCTCACACAACTTTGGGACTTGTAGTTATTAGGTAGATTATATGTCTATATGTATAACTTTTCGCAACGCTTTTGAACATAACAAGATATGCAGAAGAGTTAAGTAGGCCTCAAACTTTTTGACTTCCTGATTTTCTCGTCAGAAATGAGGAATGCATCTTGAATGAAATTGCAATTCAACTAATTCATGTAGAAACGTAAAAGAAACGGTTCAGAGCTTTTAATTTCTTAGTGGGTTTTTTATAATAATAAAAACACTATATGTCTATTATTCTTGTAACCCCCCACAAGCACGTCGCTAGAGTTCTTACTTCTAAGTCTAGGCATATAATTGGTTTTTCCAAGTTTTGTGAACTACAATGTATAGTATAATGTATATAGCCACTACTGTTTGACAAAGTTGACATCTCGCAAAGGCGCTAAATTCATCCAATGAAAGTCAGCTAAAACATCTATCACCACTTCTTCACCAGTTATGTCAGTCGACACAATGCACCACATTACAATGGATACCTGGACACTGCCAGATTGGTAGGAATGAGCGTGCAGATGAACTTGCACAGCAAAGGTTCGAATAAGACCGAGGAGTCTCTACCTACCAGTACCATTGACCTTCGAGGAAGCGAAGACAATTATCAAGGCATCTGTCTGCAATCAATGGGGAGAGAATCACATCAGCTATAACTAGAACTAGAACCCCAAAGACCCCATTCACCAACTTGACAGAAAGTCCCAGGTCACACTATTCAGACTCGGGACTGGGCACAACCGTCTTCATGAACATATGTATCTCTATTTGAAAGTCGGGGAACCAGAAGGGTTTGAGTGTGGAGCCCCTCATCAGAACACTTAACATATTCTCCAACAGTGTCCGCTCCACACACCGGAGAGAACAGCGATATTGGCCGGGCAAAACACATCTGGAAGTTGGAAGAAAAAGCACTGTGGCACTATGGAGTCTACAAAACAAAAGACTATGCACTTCGTGGAGACAGTACGCACCCTGATCTGACCCGCTGGCAGATAGATCGAAGAAGACGAAGACAATGTACATCATTTAAAAATGACTTGTACCTGGACACCCTTTCATATACTTGACGGAAACTGCCGTCCTATTCCTATGTTGAACTCGGCGCTAGATCCAGGTTTCAACTTCAATCAAAGACGATAGTGTCCAGTTTTTTTTTTTTCCCACGTCTGTAACTAAGGTGATCTCGGGGGTTTAAAGCGGTGCCTGAAAAAAGATGCTGTAATAAGGAAGGCCACAAGTTCGCTCTTGGCCTGTATTTGTAGTCTGTAGGTCGAACTAGAAAATGCTTTTCGATATCGATGTCCGAAACTACAGATTTAATATTTATAGTCGAGTAGAGATATAATTATAATGCTTTGTTTTTTGCTTCTTTTAAAATCTAGACATGTATTGCAAACGAAAAGATTGGATACAAAATTATAAAAAGGCTTTAAAGTAAGATAAAGATAGAATAGCGAGTTAACTTTAACACTATTCACACACAGAGATTCTGACAAAACGTTTGAAAAAAAAGTGTCTTGTAACCATTATGGCACAAGAATCAGAATGGAGGGGGAAACACCGAGCAAGAGAGTTGGCGAAGAGATTGCCTGCTCAACACCATATTAGCAGCCGTTTGCTTCTGTCTGCCTTTGGGGGGCGGGGGGGGGACTTTGTAGTTCAGAAGCAAGGTGTCGGCCTCTCAACCCAAAGGTCGTGGGTTTCACTTTCAGCCCCGCCGACGGTTAAAAAATGTTCTCGAATTTCTTCGAGAAAAATATACTCCCTTGGTCCAGGTAGGTGGATCGACACCTAGCCCCATCGAAGACGCACGGTAAGGAGGAGGTCCCTTGTGCAGATCACAACAATGTGCACGTTAAGGATCCCTTGGCTGTTTACAGGGCAGAGGGCAGCCTGGGCAAAATTCAAAATCCTACCAAAACCCCCAAGATCACCTTAGTTGTGGGTGTGGGAAAATCAAATCAAAATCAAATCAAACTCTGCCATTCAATATGTTTTCGAGGGTTTCATTCAGGAATCTGACAAATCGAAATGCGACCTGACATCGATGACCTCTCACAAGTCCTGTAAAAACGTTTCTGTTTCCTATCATTTAGTAATCGCAACAGACCTGTTTGGCCTTGTAAATGGGTAACAAGTTCATCTAGAGTAACAACTCTCTCTCTCTCTCTCTCTCTCTCTCTCTCTCTCTCTCTCTCTCTCTCTCTCTCTCTCTCTCTCTCTCTCTCTCTCTCTCTCTCTCTCTCTCTCTCTCTCTCTCTCCTCTCTCTCTCTCTCTCTCTCTCTCCTCTCTCTCTCTCTCTCTCTCTCTCTCTCTCTCTCTCTCTCTCTCTCTCTCTCTCTCTCTCTCTCTCTCTCTCTCCTCTCCTCCCTCCTCCCTCTCTCTCTCTCTCTCTCTCTCTCTCTCTCTCTCTCTCTCTCTCTCTCTCTCTCTATATATATATATATATATATATATATATATATATATATATATATATATATATATATATATATATATATAATTCATCGTTTCGACACCATACCGGCTTAAGAAAATAACTGTTTTCGTATTTATTCAAGGCAAGACTCGCCATCAAGATGATGAAACTGGACCGAAACCCTTGTTATTAACCGGTTTCGTTAACGCATTCAGATAACCTGTAACTTGAAGACACGTCTTTTATCACGCCTTCCCACATGAAGCAACATCGAGTCAATGGCGAATTGCCGAGCAGTGAGATGCATCTACGTCCGTTGACACTGGAAGATAGTAAAATAGGTGTCTTTTTTAAGTTCAGGAGTTGTCAACTCTTGCTCATACTCATAGTCACTCATAGGCCTACTGATGGCTTCTGACTTCGCATGTTCTTAATCTTACTGTTGGGCGCTGTTTGGGGGAAATACGAAAGTTTCGATTTAACAGTCTTTGGGTTGGATGAACAGTATTACTCCATAAAGAACACAATAATATTACGTTCAGCTTCAACACACCAAGCTGTCACGTGCCATTATAATTTACAAGCTTTGGTCACGTGGATGTAACATCCGGGTTATCTTTCGCATGAGTGAGACCACCTGATTCGCTAAAGATATTGATTGTGCAAGGAGGACATATTTTATTACATTATACGCGTAGAAATCATCACAGAATTTAAATGACCTTTGAAATCTGTTTAACTCATTGTAAATTGTTTTCTTTTCAGTCCTTTCTTTCGTGCTGTGAAACACCTTGTTTTGTCTTGTAATTCCTTTTTATGATACACTTGACAAAATATTTAAATCTCTTTCTCCCTCTCTCTCTCTCTCTCTCTCTCTCTCTCTCTCTCTCTCTCTCTCTCTCTCTCTCTCTCTCTCTCTCTCTCTCTCTCTCTCTCTCTCTCTCTCTCTCTCTCTCTCTCTCTCTCTCTCTCTCTCTCTCTCTCTCTCTCTCTCTCTCTCTCTCTCTCTCTCTCTCTCTCTCTCTCTCTCTCTCTCTCTCTCTCTCTCTCCCCCCTCCCTCCCTCCCTCCCTCCCTCCCTCCCTCCCTCCCCCTCTCTCTCTCTCTCTCTCTCTCTCTCTCTCCCTCTCTCCTCTCTCTCTCTCTCTCTCTC
>JAXRKP010000253.1:330000-372500 GCA_037039925.1 Doris montereyensis | reverse complement strand
TCTTTTGAAACTTTTCAAAAGGGTCAACCTGTGATGGTTATGAGACCGGTTTTAGAATCAGATCTTGAAAAGGAGGAAAGTTCTACAGAAATTTCACCCGAGAGGAGACCTGTGTCTATGACACAGTTAAAACCATCAACACCAATGTCTTTCATAATATGTCACTAGTCCATGGGGTAGCATCTTCTTCAGATAAAGAAATTCAAAAAGCTCCTAAGCAATATAATCAAGATGAATCCTCCCTTTGAATTTAAAAATACAATCTGTTTTTTCATTAGCCAGTATGCCTTCTATTTTTGATGATACCAATGAACCAGAGAAAATGGGAAACACTTTGGAAAATGAACTTGTTTCAGTTTCAAGTTCAAGCAATGAAAATTGTGACATGGATTACCAAAGCGAGGTAAAAACCTCATTCAACATACATGATGATGAGTGGAAAAAACATTGTGCTCCAGCATACGTAGTCCTAGAGAGACTCTCTTTCGATGATATTGAAGACAAGAAAATGGGGATAACGAACGTTTCAGTTCAATGCAGCCATCACTGTAGGGTGAGAACTTTATCTTACCTGTGTGACCTCAATCTCATGCAATGTGAAACTCATTTACGGAAAGAAAAGCCAGACACCGAAAAAAGGATCTGACCACCCAGGATACTGCTGTTGTTAATGTGAATCATACAACTCTCTCAAAGGATGAGACTGAAAAGGGAACAGTCCATATGTCACCATGTTGTAATTCTTTTGATGGAGTCATTGTGAACCAAGAAAATGATACTGACACTAGTGACACAGCCAAACCCTCTAAATCTTTGTCTAGTACTCAAACAGCCAAACAACTTAGGAAGGCTGAACAGAACGCAGACCTTTATCAGGATAAGGAGGTAGAAAAGGGTTTCCAACTCAAAGCCTTACTTCAGGATAAATTTGAAAGAGGCGTCCCAGGAACTGAATCAGATTCAGGTTCAGTGTTCAGTGCCTCTCCTTGTCTTACTACAGAGGAGGAAGAATCAGAGAAATTCAAGAGAGACACTATCTCCCTGAAAAGGCAAGTTGAAGAAAAGCGTTGCAAAATGCGTATTCAGAAATCAAGACGGAAACATCCTTCAACAAAGACAAAAAGCTACAGAAGGTAAAAACACTGCTACCTCAAAAACACTAACGTTAAAGGCACAACTAAAAGTAAAACAAAGTGGGCAGAGGCTACCTGTCGTCTTGGGAAGCCTCCTGAGGCCCCACACTGCTGTGTCATCTCAAGTGATGATGAACAAAAAAGGAATACTAAATCCATTCCAACATCTGCGAGTAGGATGTCATCGAACCAAAATTCCTCTCCATCACTTATATCAGCAAAGACAGTACCCACAGCGGTCCCTACCTTTGTTACAAACTGCTCAGCATACTCATTGTTTAGTACCGCCAAAGGCCAGGGAACATCACAGAAAGTATGTAGTCCTAGTAATAGTAGTCTGCTTTCTGCCCTGCCTCTAACTCATAAGAATACACAAGATAAAGCCAAAACTAATACTAGTGTACCTTTGGGCAAGTTTTATTCTGCTCTGCAGTCTTTAGCAGACCATTTTAAATCAACCGGTCATGTTCCCCAAGGAACTCAGTTCGTTTTGCTTAAAAATGGTGATTCCCCTTTAATCCTGAAAATAGAACCTGAATCGCTTCGACCAGAAAATCTGGAGACATTGAAGGAAGAAGTTGCAGCCTCAAAAAATCGCCTAATTCAGGTTAGCACAGTATCTGCAAATATAAATAAACCTGCAGCAACACCAACCCCGTCACTTTAAAAGTGAGACATAATTCGATGTCACAGTCAAATTTATCATCCACAGTAATTCCTCCAAAAATTGATGCAAGTTTGATTTCTTTGACATCCATCAACAAATCTTCCTCTCAAGGTCTTCATCAGCAGGTCCAAAACAAACAGGAGGAGGAAAGTGCTGTCCATTCATCTTCTTCTGCTGCCAATGTCATGCGCACCATTTCAGTTTTAACCTACAACCTGTCAAGTAGTATCAATTCTATATCCTCAAGTTCATCCCACCAATCATTACTGAAAGACAGTTCAAGCTCAAAAGTTTGCAAAGATTCCCACACCTCCTTGATGCATGTGCCTCTCACTAGCAGTTTATTGCCTCAAAGAAAAAGTAAGAGAGCAACAGATAATCTGAGTGCTGAGGAAAGAACAGCCAAACGGAGGAAATTGGAAGAAAGTATCCCCTTCCTCCAGGTGTCATCATCAAATGTGAACCAGACAGCTCTGAATATGATTTAGATGTTAACTGGTCCGTGACATCAGACATCCAAACAGGATTTGTTGAGACACTGGAAACAGGAGATGTACCCACTCAACTTGATTGTCCTACCTCAAGTAGCAGTAGCAGTAGTATTACAAATGCAACAGTTGAAAATGATGATGCTCCTCCAGTCTTGGATTCAATGTATTCTTCAGGCATGGAAAACAATTCAGACTCAGAAGTGTATCAAATTGATAGTGATGATGACACCCCTCCGCTTCTTCAACCTATGCCACATCTCACTGCTGGACAGTATTCTCTTGAAGACACATCAGAAATAAGTCGCAAATCAGCCACATTCTCACAACCACCGACAGTGCAAATCTATGACAGCGGCTATGACTCTGCTGCCTTTGTTGGCCAATCTTCATCAGCAGAATCATTAGTGAATCAACAACAATCACAAAGCAAACAGCCTGCTCAGAAAATGTCCAAGATTCAACAGCTGAAGGAGCTACTGAAGCAAAAGGAGCTGCAAGTAGAGAACATGCTTAAGAAAAGATTATCCATGCCAGAAGTGGATTTGAATGCCTTGTAAATGTGATTGTGGAAAGCACTTATATAAAACAGGCAACCTGAGAAATAAATATACAGTGTAGTACAATGTAATTATAATTCATGTGATAAATCATATTCACTTTTTATTTAGCTAACAACATGAACCATACTGCTGACAAATCTGTTTTCTGTTGCTGTTATTGGTAAATGGGTATGTCAATGTCAGATGTCTTGAATAAAACTATAACCCTGTTAGGTTTTTATGAAAGTTTGTTTTTGGTTTTTATTTATATTGGTTTATTTTCTGATTTTATTTTTTAGGAGGGTGTGGTGTGATTAGGGGAATTGGTGGGGGGGAAGGAGGGGGCGAGGGGGAGTTGAGAGGCTAGATGGCATTATGGCATTGGGTTCATACTGGTTTCAAATTTTAATATGGTTTCGCTTGCCTTATTTGTTTGATTTTGTTATTTTGCTGGTGGGGGGGGGGGGGTTTAATAATGAAGGGAGGGTTCCAATGAGTGTAGTGACGGGAATCAGGATGGTTTTTATTTTTTGGTTCGTTATTATGCTTTTCTTTGATGTAAGTGTAAGGTAAGTAGAGGTTTTGTTTAATTTTTTTCATTGTGGTTTTTTAGATTTATTGTTGGGGTAGGGATATTCTATCTTTAATAATTGATTGTCGTAACTGCAGAATACAAAATTCAGACATGTTTTAAAATGTATTGTGTTTGTGTAAGAAAAGGGGGGGGGGGGGGGGGGGGGGGGGGGGATCAATTTGATGATAACTTTCACAACATTGTTATCTTTGTGAACTATTTCACTATTTACTATTAATATTACTGTACATATATTACTGCATGCTTTCAAATTACTTTATTTATCATTATTATCAAATAAATGTGGTGGTATGTTTGTGTGTAAACATGTGACTGTTAGAATGTACACTGAAAGTGAGGAATGCCACATTATTGTCTTTGTGAATTTGTGTTATTACATGTATGTAGTCAGATAAAAATGCTTTCATGATATCACTTGTCTGAACTGTGTAAAACAAAACAAAAAATTGCCAGTTGATGGACAATAAAGATTATTATTATTATTTACATTGTACCATTTTGTCCACTGTTCATCCGCTAGGCATATTCTGTGGGGGCTATTTCTCTCTGTTCAAGCCTTACATCTCACAACGCTACTGTCTTTCGTTTGTTGATTCCCTCGGTGTTTGTTTGCATTAATAGTAAAATGACTTGCAGATGCATTGGCATACATAAATTGAAACTAAATATGGGGGAGGGGGGGGGGGGGGGGGGGCATAATAGATGTACTAATAAATGTGTTACAGATGTTTTTGATGGACCAGCAATGAAGAGGTATATTTATCATCATCAAAGACAGGTAGTGATGGGTGTATACGGTAAGTTGTTCAATATTATATGCAATTATAATTATAGATCTAATATCTCTTGAATAAACATACTATTAGTTCTGAGTTAAAGCTTGTCTTGTATTTGTATTTCACTAAATATAAATGGGTTTGTTCTGGGTAGTTTTATTATTATTTTCACTGGCTTGTTTGTTTTTGTTCTGCCGGTTGTTTTTTGTTTATTTTGTTCAGGGTTTGTTTTTCGGTTGTTCATGTTGGTTTGTTTGTGGTTTGGTTGTTTTGTTGTTGTTTTTGTTTTGGGGTTGTTGGGGGGGGTTTTGGGGGGAGGGAGAGATTAGGAGGCAGGCTTTGTTTTGTGGGTTTTCAGGGGAAGGGGGAATGGATGTGATATATTTTAGAATTTCATTTTCTTGTGGAGCTAAAAAGTGAAACACTGGAATATTTTTTGTGATTTTTAGCAAAATACTGTTTAGCTAGCAAAATGATACACCCAATACATTTAAAATGTAAATAAGAATAGATAAGATACCCTTTATTGATCGCTAAACAGGCAATTACATTGTGTTTGACATAATGCTCACAAACTAATCACAACAGAAAAATTAATCAACATGATATAATATAATTCATACTCTCTCATTCACTCATGACTCATAGTAGTCATAGGCATCTCAGTCTCATAATGTTGATGACATCATAATACAGTAGTCATTGTGTAAACGCATGCCCTTTGGGTGCAGGAAAAAGCATGCTGTTATGCATACTGTGTATTTATGGGAAAACTTTTTATATTAAATATAAGTAAAAATTCAGTCAACGGATGTAGGTGTGTGTTTTTGCAGAGTGTGCTTTTATTAAGTGACTACTGTGCATGGATACAATAAAGTGGAATGTTAATTTTTTACATAGATGAATGAAATCACAATTTTGTATGGCGAAAGGGAGAAATGAATTAAAAGAATGACATCAAGATGTTTCTTTTATGTAAGGCTTTTAGTATTTACATTAAAAAACATCTTGACGTCGTTATTTTTATTCCCAGGAATCAGTGAATGTGATATTTTCCCAGTGACTTTCCAGGTCCAAGCACCTTTAGATTAGATTAGAATGCCAAATGTCTTTCCTTTGTTATTCCATAGCCTGTTTGGTTTGTTGTGGTGTTTTGGGTTGAAATTTCTTCTTTGGAGGGGCGGGGGAGGGGGGGATTCTTTCTGTTTCATCTCTTTTTTTAAGGGGAGGAGTTTTGTTATGCTTCTTGTTTTTATATATCAAATGTCTGATTTGCTTTCTTACATTAATATATATATGAATTTCTTTCTATAGTGTCAAGCCTGCTTATTTTAATTTTGATGTGTAAAGACAACTTGTAGTTTCCCATTCTCTGTTGGTATTTCCTATTTCTTTCCTTTCCTTCTTTCCTTTTTCTTTCATCTTATTGTCTCTTCTTAATTCACCCTGAGATCACTGCAGGTGGACAGGGTATATTTCAATGAAACAAACAAGTATACCCTTCACATATCTGCCCATTGAAATTGAAATCTATTAAAAGCTTATCAAGAATTCCAATATAATTACTATTGATTATGAAGAATAACAATGTATCCAAGTAAAGAAATGTTTATTTGTTATGTTTATCTTCTCAAAGAATTTATACTTTGCTTATGATTACAATTACATGCATGTATATTATTATTATAGACAGTAGGAATGGTGTTCATTCCATTATTCCCATTCATAGACTGTTGTGTTACATTTAAAATTCAAACAAACGTTTTAAACTTAAACATCCTGATTCTTTGTTCAAATATTTGCTCATGATTGTTTCAGTTTTCCTTTATTTAAATAATGGTTTGCTAATTAAAACTTTATCCAGAAACTTCGTATGTGAGATGTCTTGTGCTGTTTTTGTTATCATAATAGTTGTCATGTTATGATTTTTATCAGAGAAGAAATCTATGTATTTTATTTATGTTAGTGTCTAAATTTATTCTTTACTCTAGTAAATTACTAAAATCCTCTTGACTTACTTTACTTGAATTCAACTTTTTGTGTAGCTCCTTGATGTTTAGTGTTTGTGTCAGTGTCACTAGTGTCAGTCAACCGTTCTGTTGTTGCTTGTTATTAAATTCTGCATTTTTGGGATTAGTTTTAGTTTTGATGGTAATCAATGGTATCGCTTGTGTGGCATTGTTGATTGATGGTATTCAATGGTATCGCTTGTGTGGCATTGTTGATTGATGGTATTCAATGGTATCGCTTGTTGATGGCATTGTTGATTGATGGTATTCAATGGTATCGCTTGTGTGGCATTGTTGATTGATGGTATTCAATGGTATCGCTTGTGTGGCATTGTTGATTGATGGTATTCAATGGTATCGCTTGTGTGGCATTGTTGATTGATGGCAATCAATGGTATCGCTTGTGTGGCATTGTTGATTGATGGTATTCAATGGTATCGCTTGTGTGGCATTGTTGATTGATGGTATTCAATGGTATCGCTTGTGTGGCATTATTGATTGATGGTATTCAATGGTATCGCTTGTGTGGCATTGTTGATTGATGGTATTCAATGGTATCGCTTTGTGTGGCATTGTTGATTGATGGTATTCAATGGTATTGTTGATTGATGGTATTCAATGGTATTGCTTGTGTGGCATTGTTGATTGATGGTATTCAATGGTATCGCTTGTGTGGCATTATTGATGATCTCTTATGTGTATAATGGTGCTCTGAACGTGTATTGCTACATGAGGGCAATCTTTTCCAGATACTTATGAAAGAAGGCATTTGAATCAATTTCACCAAAAACAAAAAACACCAGATAGTTGACAGTGGACAGATTGCAAGAGTAAGTTACTGGTAAATGTATGTAATGTTAATGTTATTATTTTTGTTATGTAAGAATGAGAGAAGTGGAGACAAGCACTACACATGTGAAAAGAAAATGAAATACAGTGGAGTGACAGGCCATCTTTTTTATTTCTCTCTCTTACTTCAAGTCTCGACTTGGTGAACATTTACTCTACTTTGATTTACAAACATAGATAAGATGAAAAAGTGTTTTCTTCAATTTCATCAATGTCAACATGAAAATAGGAGCTAATCCCAAGATCCACAGAAACACCAGGATTTCATAACTAGTACATGTTAATGTATTATTATGCATTTTTATTACTAATACTAGTGAAACCTGAAAAACGGTAAAGTTCCTTCAAGTTCAAGGCCAGAGTGGCCCATAAAGCCGTAGCTTATCCAAGTTTTTAAAGTGTGACTTCTACTTCTACTTCGAAAGTGTGAAGCTGAACAGGTGATATCTGGACGTACATCTGTACTGTCCATGTTATTTTCCTAGATAATGCTGGGTTGATGATAGGTAGGAGCAATGCATGTTGGAACACTACATCAGAGCTAGCTAGCATTGTGAGGATTCAAACTCAGAACCTTGTGATCCTAAGTCCAGCAGTATAAATATAACTAATAATATAAAAGTGATTTGATCTACATGTAAATTATGATGATGATACTACTGCCATTACCATATTATATTTTATTGCTGCTTTAGTTAGCAGGCTGAAAAATAGCATTTGTGACAATGTTAAAAGTTCCTTCAAGGCCATTATGGCCCATAAGCCAGAGCTTATCTCAGTTACTGTAGCATGAAGCGGAACAGATTATAAGACATACAGTCACTTCCTGGACAGGATGCAAGTCTGACGCAGGTTTTTACTCTCAAGCTAGTGCTCGTAGTATCTATTTGCACTATGAAAGTGTCTGAGCAGAGGAATTAAAATGATTTCCTTTAATCGTAGTAGCAGAAGTACAATGTAATAATAGTAGGTCTATTTTTTCTCTCCACAGCGGCACCCAAAAATCCTTACAATTACAAATGCACTTGTTGTAGGCCTACTTGTATGGTCAGTTACCAAAGGTTTCTAATTAGGAAGGGAATTCAATCGATAGATATTAATAATAATATTGCTACCATTGGGAGAAAATAAAGGCTGAGACTGAGAGTGAGACTCTGGCATTCTCATTCTCATTCAGTGTACAGTATGTCATTGTAACTTCACACCAAACAAGAAGGATGTATTTAATTTACTCCAGCAAAGTGTATTCATTTGTGTTGTGCTATAAATAGAACTATAGATCTATATCTGAAATTAAAAAGGCAATTGAAGTTTAAGCTGGTCTAGTTATAATAAGTCACACCCATGTAAGAGTGTGTGTAGTGTATGTGAGGAAAGAGAAAGGAGAGAGACTCAAAATTCAAAATATTTGAATTCGGGAAAAACAATTCATAATCGGGAAATCAATTGATTTTCGTGTAGCTTTGCTGTTTTCAACTTCCAAAATTTCTTTGCATCACAATGACCTGAATACCGTTCCTGATGTATGCTGCTATACCCCTACACCTGTCTGAACAATTTTACATGAACACTCAGTGAGGAAGCGGATTTTGCATTGTACTGTACTGTAGTGGAGTGGTTCTTGCATCATAAATCACAGCTATGTCTTGTGTATCTCCAGAGAATGTTTTACATTTTTACTTTTTCTTTCAGTAAGACTACTGTACCTTACCAGTACAAGGGATTAGGCCTTTGTTTGTTTGTTTGAAGTAACCATGTCCACCATGAGATTAGGCCAGAGGCACATGCTTGTTGTTAGGCTGTGGGAGTGTAGGAGTAGGATGTTAAACATAGCATTGCATTTTAATCTGTTACTTTTTGTTAGTAGGACCTACCAGACCAGAGTAGATATCGGATTCAACGAGATCATCTTGACCATTCTACTACTTCTAGAGTTCTTGTTGAACCCGAGGTCTTCTGGAATCTAGGGTGTCTCTATGATGGCTTACTAACTAATGCATTATTTCCTTTGAATGGCAATGGGATGATAAGCTATTGATTGGTGGGCCAAATCATGTCCTTACACACTTTTAATTTTGTTTGTTTGTTTTGTGTATCTATTCAAACTGTCAATTGTCAAGTGGATTGGTTCATTCATTGCTTGAAATGCTGGGAAAAAAATCCGTCAACCTGTCTCAAAACACACTTTTGCCTAGTAAAGATGATGTAAATGTAAGATAAACAATCGGCATCATCCGTCAAGAAAGGATGAAACGATAGGGGGTAGGTAAGGCAAGTAAGTTACACCGTGTACTACTGAAAGTACTAGTGATCCCAACCACCCTGTCCAGATGCATGCCATGCATTGCTATCGCTCGATGCCCCAGCCAACACTGAGCTGGACACTTGACAATGACATGCACTACACGATACCCCCCTCTCGACATGCACTAATACATTCACATCTAGAGTAGAACAGTGATGGAGACTAGATGGATGTTCTGTGGGCTGTGCGAGTTGATTTTGTTTTGAAAACTTGAAATTAAAACGAGGGAACAAAAATGATTACCCATGGGATGCCAGTCAAACCGCTGAATTCCATTGAAGCCGAGGCCGCTCTTTTTTTAAAAAACTTTTGGGCCAGAGGTGTTTTTATTGACTTAATAAATAATAATTCATGAAAATAATCGGAGATTTTTAAGGACCTCGTTGGACTTGACTCAGTCCGAGCTCGTTAAAGGCACAGGTGAGGTTTATTCTAAAAATTACTGTACATGTACCACCTCCTACAGTTTTCTTTGCAGATTTTTTACAAAGGGAAGGAGGGTGGCCCAACCCTGCGCATACCTTGTTGACTGGAGTGAGATATTATCTTACACTAAATTATAATTGTATAATATGATATTATTATTTTTCCTTTCATGGCAGTGAATAGAGATTTAGACAGATGAAGAAAAGCACACCATGAATTGTGAAAATCTCAAGCAACTAACAGTAACAGTAACAGGAAACATTTAAATTTAAAACATTTTTATTGCACATTTCAAAGTTTGTTGACAGAGGCTATACATACGCATTCAACATCAATTATATATAATGTGTAATTCACTACAATAGCAAATGAAGAAAACTCAAATTAATATAAAATGATGGATAAGAATAAGAAAATGAAGATCGTCTATTTGATTATGAATATGATAATAATAATAATAGATGAAAAGTGTGAAATGCTGTATGAATATGAGACAAAGAATAGCTGGACGCATTATCAATTGCCAATCAGATCCAATCTAAACCACAGTTCATATACTGATATATGATCAGTGCAAACTCACTGACTTTACATCATTTGTCACCCAGGAGGAATGAGTCCATACATTAATTCATTCATACTCATCGACTTATAATAGTAATACTAGTAATAGTCAAATGCTCTCTTAACTCCCTTTGGAGTACAGTAGTCGCTGGATAATTGCATGCTGCATAAGTCTGCAACACGCAAGATTTGCAGAAATTCACGCTGACGGCAATTTTTTTCTATTTATGCATAATTTGGGCACTCAAAACTACAAATCTGGAACATTGACAATATTTGTGAAATATTTCGCCCTCTGCACATTAAAAAGAAAAAAGAAAGAGAGAAAGACCGTGAAAATCAAGTTTAGATCTTGGTGGCGTAAACTGTGATGTCGTCACTTTGTATAGCGGTGCACGCTCCTTGCCAGAGCCTACTGAACGAGAACAGAAAAGATTCATGTGTCACCATCACACAGAATGATTGCGTTTGAAATTGATCACAATCATCACTTAGAACAGTCGATGATTCAGCGGTTCATCACAGCATCCGAAAAGCAGGCAACAATGTCAATAAGAAACTTTACGCAAAAAGAGAACTGAGGTGATTCCTTTTCTGTTGAATTGTGTAAACGCAGAGCCGATACAATTATATCCATGTACATGGGTTACTTAGGTAACATCCCATAACAGCATGGTACGTGTAATTGCACGTTTTTTCTTTTCTCCCAAACAGTGTGTAATTATCCAGCGCCTACTGTGATTAGGCACATCATATTACATGTACTACCACTACTACCAGCGACATTGACAATATCTGTTTCTGACCACAACCAGATATTAATGTACATCTTACATTAGCAATCCTTTTACTTTTCGGTACAATGTCTTTATGTTTGCTTTGAGTGTGCTCATCAATGATATTGATAGTCATATTCATAACTCCTCTGATAACACATAACAATAACACAGTAACTAAAACAGCTGTTGCTTTTTCCCCCTTCTTTTTTAACTCTGGCTAAGAAATAAGGTACCGGTATGGCTTTTCACCACAAAAATTATTTCCAGACATTTAACGATTTTTTCTACTGTCTAGATGAAATCATAATTATGTTAAATTCAGAAGCAACCCATGCTCAAACTCAAAACCCTTGCAAGGCATAACGTCAACAGAATTTGTCTATGTGCATGATTACAGTTTAGATCAACCTGTTAGCTCCTACTAACTAGTAGTAATACTTTAACTTTAACCATGACTGAGCCATACGTGCAATAATGTATACCATGTCTGCTTTTGTAAAAATGTTCATAAATGAGTTTTTACTTCAGTTGAGGATATGTAAGTAGCAAGTCATTTTCTATACAAAATGCCCGGCACTAAAAATGGAAATTGATTACTATTTAAGAACAAAGACTATTATTAGCATTATTACTATTACTAGTATTACTACTATTAGAAAACGACAAACGTAATAACAATAACAGGCATTGCCTGTAGAAATAAACTAATTAATAATACACTTGTAATTGTATCAACAATAGTAATTAGTATCCATCAATTTAGTAACTAAAAGTAAGTCCCATTCCCAATCCCATACTCAGTGTTGAGATAAAAGGAATCAGAAGAACAGTGCGAATCTTTCCACTTGGGCATACCAAACAGCATAATGCAGCAACATAGTTCTTTCCACGTAGAGTTTGAATACACCTAGCTACATATTTCACTGCTGGGTCGATAGGATTAGGAGCATCCTGAATATTCTGCATGGACTGGGAATCGATCTCGTGTCTCCTGTAGTAATAGTAATAGTAGTCAGATGCTTTACCCACTAAGCTACCAAGACTGTCAATTTATGAAAACACACCATAAATGTTTTCAACTCATTACAAAGGTCGTCTTTTTTTTAGCTGTGTACTGTCATTGCATAAATAAGTGGATGGGTGTTGTGATTCATTGAGGCAGCGTCCTCAACAATTTTTAAATCTGGGGAGAGGGGGTGATGCGTGTACTTCATTCTCTCGTCACACACTGAGATTTTGAACTGCATCATAACGATAAGAAGAAGCAATGGGGTAATAAAATATCTGGACCATTTTTTTTGTGGTTATTTTTGGTTTAGTTGACGGTAGAAGTTGAAATTTAAAATAAGACTAAGAATGATATTGACGTTGGAAAAATTGTAATCAATTTTATTATATAAACTACACCTATGACAAGTCCAATTTATGATTCTGATGAAGCACGGCATTGGAACTAATGGAAATGGAAGACAAACAAAGGAACAAAAAGGAATACAAAACAGTAAACAGCTCTAAACTTACAACAAAGCAAACCAAAGAGGCATACCTTCACCAAATATTTTCAAAACATTTTGACTGTATTATTATATTAACAAAACACGATGTCAAAGCCTATGCATACAATAAATTGGAAAAAAATGATGAAGTAACAGTTACAGTGAAGCTAGCTATTTTACAACTCTCTCTTCTGGGTGTTCATTATCCACACAGCACCAATCTGGAACTTTTCCCTTTTGTAAGTAGACATCACGAGACAAGGACTTGGCTGGTAGAGTTTCCAAAGCACCCATCAAAGCTCCTGCACAGGAAAAGAATCACAAATTTCTTTTTAAGACCTTTCTTCAAAAGTTCATTTCTTCTCTGCTATTTTAAAAGTGATAACAAGAAATAACCATAAGCAAGTATAGATTGTCTATCATTACTATCAATGATCAATATCAATATCAATTCAAAAGAACTATGTTTTGCATTGTGTAATCATATTTCTAAAATCCTTATTATATTTCAAACAGAAAGAAATTCTTCTGAAGGTATAAGAAAACTTACTATCATCTGATTGTTCAAAGCTTAAAGATGAATTATTTGGGGGGGGTGTCTAGGAAGATATTCTGGATCTTTACCAATACTTCACCCATTTTCTGACTCACTATAATCGTCGAACAGTTAAATAATGCAATTTTATCACAAGCCAGCATCCAGTTTTCAGCTCTCAACGAAATGACTAGAGTGCGAACAGTGACTTCCTTTTGAACTGCAACAACTCATAAAGTTACCCACCAACAATTTTTGGTAACCTTTGAACAAAAGGAAGTAGGGACATGGGCTAAACTAGCATTAAACCGGTTCCCCACACTCTAGGCACACCGTTATAGTATAGTGGATATCGATCGAGAAAGCTGATACACTAAGGGGTGGCACATCCGTCTCAAGTGAGTTAAAGTTAAAATGAAAGTGTCTACTCTGCTTAAGCTTCTTGTCATGCTGCCCATCGAGTATCCCCCCTCACTTTCACGCTCCATGGGCTCCATAAACATGGACTCTACAGTCAACACCAATGAAGAGAAGATGACTGAGCATTCAACCCTTTTCCGCTTTGGCCTGAAAATAAAAGACAACTTAGCCTCACCCCTTCTTTCCCGCTGTCTGTACCTGTACCTCTCTCTCTCCCCTCTGTCTCATTCATTGACACCTCCCCCCCCCCCCATCTCTCTCTCTCTCTCTCTCTCTCTCTCTCTCTCTCTCTCTCTCTCTCTCTCCTCTCTCTCTCTCCTCCCTCCTCCCTCCCTCCCCCTCCCCCTCCCTCCCTCCCTCTCTCTCTCCCTCCCTCCCTCCCTCCCTCCTCTCTCTCTCTCTCTCTCTCTCTCTCTCTCTCTCTCTCTCTCTCTCTCTCTCTCTCTCTCTCTCTCTCTCTCTCTCTCTCTCTCTCTCTCTCTCTCTCTCTCTCTCTCTCTCTCTCTCTCTCTCTCTCTCTCTCTCTCTCTCTCTCTCTCTCTCTCTCTCTCTCTTCACACACATTCTACTTCAGCCTCTCGCTTTTCTTTTCAAATTTTCAGGCAAAAGCAGACAAGGAGGGTCACCAAAAAGGCTTGAATTGGTATCGAACGTAACACAATCTTACTAAAAAAGAAGAGCAGAAAAATAAATATACTAACTAGACAGAAAAAGAAAAATTGACATGATAGTAATGAGCGTTTTCACACTCAGCATCTCTAGGTCATGCAGTAGGGTACAAGTACAAGTTTTGGCAGCACATATCAATTGAGTTAGTTTAAGCTAGAACAAATAAAAAATAATAAAAAATGTAAAAGGTGATAGAACTAAATCAGTTATGCAAGATCTCGGAATCTACTGCATATTTTACAAAACTGTTCACAGATTTTAAAGATCTCATAATTATATACTAAAACATCCAAAAATCCAAAATTTGAACAATTCAACTTAAAAAACGGTATGCCATTCAGGCAATGAAAACCTAGTCATTTTCTGTTTTCAAATTTTCTTTCCAAAGCCTTCCTGCTACTTTCAATAGTCCGAAAACGCTTAATCAAAAAAAAAATATTTTAGTCTCATGAAATTCTGATTAACCATATTTGAGTGTCTGGCAGAAATTTTACCTCCAAGCCATGCTGTATAGTTTTCCTTGGCAGGAGCTTGATGAAATTTAAATTTTCTGATTCCCAGTTGATCAGCATATACTGGCTTCTTCAAAAGATTCTCCAGTTCAAGTTGCAGTCTGTGGTAAAAGCCTGGAAGCATGGCAGTTCCCCCAATTATGAGTACATTACTTGCAAGCGCTCGCCTTGTATCTATTGGACACTGTTCCCCCCACCAAAACAAAAAACAAAAAAAAAAAGAGAGGGAAAAAAACTTAGATTACAATGCAGTAAGTTTGATCTGCAGCATATTTTGTTTATAATAAACATGACAAGAGCCAGTATTTCACTTCTTTATAAGCTGTCATGCTGAAATAAAGGACAACACATAGTTGACATAGTCTCTTTCATTTTCTTGTGACTTTATATCTATAGCGGACGAGATGGCTGAGTGGTTAAAAGGCATTCCACTGTGACACAGGGGTACTGGGTTCCAGCTCAACTTCAGGCATTTCTTTTGTTTCCTTGGCAAGAAAATTTACCCCATTCGTTCACTCGGACAACATGGATGACTCCTGTTGCATTGATCATTGAGTGAAAGCTACAACAAGGTGTACAGTGTGTGACAAGTGACGCCACTCCCTTTAATCTGAATGGTCAGCCGTCTGGTTGCCCCTCGGCTTATTGGCCGAGGAAAGTTATTTATTACTTATCGTACCGTACAATAATACGCTGCCTAGCTGTCTGACTCATCTCACTACAAAGCCAATTGCGCCTTTTACTGTCTGCTAGACCCACAATCAGTGTAAGGCCATTGTATTGTTACGGTTGTTAGGAAAAAATTAATGTAGACATGCAAGCATCGTTTGGCAAAGTGTAAAATCAGATAAAAAGCTGACCGAAAATCTGAGGCAAGATGTTGCCAAGGTTGCAACTATCCGAAGTGAGTTGTGATTAACCAGTGAGTTTTTGTATATTGAATTAATTATGTTTCTTGGGAAAAGTTGCGATTAAGTGGAAATTGTGATGAACCGAGTTGCAATAAACCGAAGTCGACTGCAGTAAGGAAACTTATTTAGTTTCACTAGTTTTAAATTACCGGTAACTAACTTGTAAAAGTTTGAAAATGGGAAACCAAAGTTTCTTCATTTTTAGCTCTTTCCATAATCGAATGTAAACTCTATTTCACAATTTGATTACAGTGCTTCTTTTTTCATTTTTGTTGGTATGTATAATAATCAATAAAATCGTAAGTCACGGTAAGATTGAGTTCACTGGGGTGAAAAGAAGAACGGTGCCATTTCATAATACATTGTTATCCTAATTTAAAAAAGAAAAACAGTAGTGCTTTCAGTTTATATGCTTTCAAACAACCTGCAGTCTCAGTGATATCCTACAATGTATATAAATAACTTATAAATGGCCTGGCCCGCTCAAGTGTGAGAAAGAAGTACAAGTACAATGTACAAGTATTATTATCAAGCTTAAATCAAGTTTCATCAAAAATTATTCTCTGTGTTACCTTTAGCAATGACTCCAGTAATAAAGTAGCAACAGACGTTTCCTCATTGTCCTGCTCAAACAAAACCTCACAGGAATGCTCTCTGTCATAGGAAACAAAACAGAACATGAATTATTAACTTTGAAGTTCACACATAAACATCAAATAGATATTAATTACTATGTCATAAAGAAAAAGAAAAAGAAGATTCTGCTTGAATCTCAAAACACGATAGGTCATGTCATTCAGAGGTCCTTATCTACTCACTCAAAACAAAAAGCACCAATTATATTCACTAAACGAAGAAAAAATTGTTCATGTCCATCATTGTTAAATAATCAGGTACTTATACCTATATTAAATATAATACAAATTACATGAAGAAAACAAATATTTTATGTCACTATGCCCTCGACCATAACTACCATGTCAAGTGAAGGGCATGTCTAATGAAAACACACATCTATTTGCCTTACAACTTTAAAGAAATGATAAGCAAAAAGATACCTTTGCAAATCTGGACAAGTGTAATAATAAATACCAGTGAGTAATAATACATTGATTAAACTGTTTAAGTATGTTCAATAATGTATCTAAATTGAATCAATCAGAGCGAAGCCATAAAAGACATTAGAGATATCAACTATCATTCCAATATTCTTTATGGTGTATGACTATGACTAATGGTTATTACATGTACTAATATTACTGACATATTATGTTATACTTATACTAGACTAACCTGATACGACCACTGATGTGAAGAATGCTATTTCCATCAAGAGGATAATCAACATCAGGAGGTGGAGGTGGAAGCTAAAAGATGATTACAACAAGATATCACAAAGCAAAGTCATTGCAAGAACAACCCAAATAACTCTTGAACAATCTAATTCATAACTTAAAATAGGGCGTAACATTCATAATATATGAAATTGGGTTGAACATTTTTTAGATTTATACATGCATTATGTTATGGATTTGAAAATCCATCCATTCCTTAGAGAAAAATAACTTATTCTAGAAGAAATCATTGCAGGCTTTGATTCATGTTCACTCTCTAGTCCAAGTCTTTTACGTTTTTATTAGAAACATACACATTATCATATCCAATGTCTCAATATACAAAAGATAAGCTTATTGAACAAGGGTCATAAAATAGAGTATCTACAGAGTTTCAAAAACATGGAAGTAGATATCAAGGGCGAATGCAATTAAATTACCTTATTTGCATGTCCACCCCTTACAGTGACATCTTGAATAAGCTGCCCACGATCATATCGAGTAACAAAACAGCAACGCACTGGCAAGAATCAGAAATTAAAGAAGCCGTCAGCACAATCTAACAATGAAAATATCTAGCTTGAAGCTGTGTTGACTCATCTAAGCATATTGTAAAAAAGAATAAATAAAATGTTCTCTATAAGAGAAAAAAAGAATAGAAAAAGAAAAGGAAACTCCAAGGAAAAGAAGAAAGACAAAACAGGAGGTTGTAGTATAAACATGCATTTGAATGATATGTAATTGTATATAGTAAAGGCACATGAAAAATACAATACAAGGTAATATAAACATCTTTTTAAAAACAAAAAACGGTGAACCTGTCATAAATAGCAAACACAAGAAATGTGTTAATTACCCTTTATGTCTTCAAGTATCTCATCAGTAATGCAATCTGAAAGAATTTCAAAAAGGGATAAAAATGTCAATTGAAATATTTGGCAGAAAAATGTGTTACATAAACTTTGTACATGTATCACCTTTCTCTTACAGTGCTTCAAAACCTCTGTTCCAATTGTTTCAAGTACATATTTTCTTCCTCTGTTGCATACAAAGTTGTGTAAGGTGTTATTTGTATCAGTTGTTTTTATTTCTCATTTGTTTTGGATCTTGATTATGAATAGCATTTGCTGAAGTAAGCCATACACACAAACAAAATTATGCAAGGTAGTATTTATTTTAGTTTTTATTGTATGGTTGTTGGGTTTTTTTGTGGTAATAGTCTAAATTAACCCACAATGCCAAAAATTTACCTTTACTAAAAAAAATCAATAATGGAGTGAACACTGATTATACCTGGCACTGCTGACACAGCCTTATGTTTTTCATCTGAACTACTGATTGTCCCATGTTCCATAAGCTGTGACTTGATCTGACTGTGAATCAAAGTGTTTTTAAAGGGAAATCAGTCAATAATAATAATTGTAATTCATAATTTATATAGTGCCTACATCCATAACTATAAGCTCCAAAGATGCTTAACATTAAGAGACAAGCAGGACGACGACAATGATAATATAGAACATACCTACGTTATACAAGATAATAAATAACACATTGAAAACACAAATACACACTTAAGCTATATCACAACCCACAGAAATCCCTTCAAACATTTATTCATATTATTTTCAGACATAACTTTTGAAATATGTTGTTTCAATTTAAATACATGAATTACGGGAAGTTGTCATCCTGAGAAAATAAAAATATCATGAACAAAAGATAAGGCTAGAGAGTGGACAGGAGAGTAGACGATCCCGCCCTCCACGAGTCTCCTGCTGCCTTGCAGGCGGGTCTTGGCAGACCAAAGGCTAAGGGAGTTAACCCTGACAGAAAATAACAACCTGTTGCCTTGCAGACTGGTCTTGAATGACCAAAGGCTAAGGGAATAAATCTGGACAGAAAATAACAAGGCCTGGGTAGGGGGCCTCAAGGTGGCAGCCCCACCATCTACCTAGGGTACAGTGGGCTAATCCCCTACTTATCCAAAACCAAACTGATTCAGAGAAATAAATGCAATATACCCGGCTTGACCTTTCAACGACGAACATGGAAACAAACACGGATTGAGATTTTTGGAACATGGAATGTTAGGGCAATAAATGGAAAAGAGATAGAATTAGTTTTTTGCCATTACAGAAAACGTAGAAAAAGGACAAGGAATAGAAAATGTAGGACCAAATCATATTTTAATCTTCTCAGGAGTAGATGTCAAAGATAGAGCTAAAGCAGGAGTAGGCCTCGTAGTGCATAAAAGGCATGAAAAGCTACTAGAAAGTTGGACATTTATACGCCCACTGCTATTAGAGGTAAATATTAAACCAAAGGGAAGAGAAATTAAATTATTAATAGCTTATGCCACTTATGGACCAAACAAAGACGCAACTAAAGAAGAAAAAGATATCTTTGAATATGATTTACAAATAACTGCAGAGAATCTTAAACCCAAACAGGAACTAATGCTTTTAAAAAGGAGATTTAAACGCTAGAGTAGGCAACAATATAAACATCAGGAGGAGTAATAGGTAAAGAAGGAGAGACAACAACTTCTCCAAATAGAGAGAGACTAATAGATTTATGCCTAAAGAATAAGATTGAATATAGCTAACACATTTTTCCTCATAAAGATATCCACAGATATACAAGTGTAAATGAAGACAAGTGTGAAAAGTCAATGATAGACTACATAATAGTTAGCAGTTCCCTTTTTTACAGTATATTAGATGCAAGAGTAAAAGAGGAGCAGAAATATTTAGTGATCACCACCTAGTGATTGCCAAAATAAGATTACTCACTGAAGAAAACAAACAGAAAAGGAAAGAGAAGAAAGCTACTAAACTCAAAATAGAGGAACTAAAAACACTAATAGTAAAACAGATATACCAATCTAGGATAAGAAGATTTATCAGTGAAAGGCAGATGGATCTGAATGATAGCACAATAGAAGAAAAGTGGCAAACGTATAAAGAAACACTCCTTAGTTGTACTGAAGACGTCTGTGGTGGGAAATAAATTAAAGGAGATAAGAAAAGAACAGCAAAGTGGAATAAGAATGTCAAGACTAAGATCAAAGAAAAAAGGATGCATGGAAGAAATACTTGCAAACAAAGAGACCAGAGGATACGATAGATTACACGAATAAAAGAACCATCGCCAAAGAAGAAGTGAGGAAAGCAAAACAAGAACAATGGGAAGAGTTTGGACAGACTTCAAGAAAGCTATCAAGGAAATCAAAAGCTGTTCTGGGGGCAATGAAGAGCATGAGAAAGACCAAAGTATGTCCAATACGGCAAATTAAAAATACCAAAGGAGAAATAATGAAAGAAGACAGCAAAATCATAGGAACATGGAGAAAGTATTTACAACAATTACAAAATCCCTCCAGAACATATGAAACAAGGAGTAAAGATCAATTAATAAGAGTAACAAGTAATTCAGAGAAGACAGCTGAAGATGTAGATATATCAATGGAAGAAATCCAAACAGCTATAAAAAAAATTAAATTAGGAAAAGCTCCAGGAGCAGATCAAGTTTATCCAGAAATGATTAAAAACCAAGGGAGAGAGGCAGACAAACTACTACATACAATATCTCAACAAGCATGGAAGTCCAAACAGGTGCCAGACGACTGTAAAAGGGAACGATAGTACCAATACATAAGAAAGGATCAACTATTGAATGCTCAAACTATAGAGAGATATCACTACTAAGTGTACCAAAAAAAAATGTTTGCCAGGATACTGGAAATGAAAACAAAGAAAAGAGTAGAGGATCAGATTGAAGAACATCAGAGTGGATTTAGACCGAGAAGAAGTGCGAAAGACCACATATTTAGAATTAGACAAATAATAGAAAAATTCCTTGAGAGAAACATTGACTTGCACCTGTGTTTTATTGACAGAAAAGGCATTTGACACCGTGAGGAGGGACAAACTATGACATTTCTTAAAAGAACACAATGTAGAGCAAAATTTAATAGAAGTCATTAAAAGTTTGTACAATAAACCAATATGTGCAGTGAGAGTAGCTGGAAACATATCTGCAAAATTTGATGTAGATATAGGAGTAAGACAGGGTTGTATCCTAAGTCCTCTTTTGTTTATCACATTTATGGATTCAGTCGTAAAAGAATCCTCAAAAATGAAGAAAGTGAATGTAGGTACGTGGAAGCTCAAATCAGTAAATGTATCAATGCTTTCATTTGCCGATGATTTAGTTCTGTTTGGAAAATCAGAAAGTGGCCTTCAGTCGAATATCAACATTATGAACAATGAACTAAATAAAAGAGCAATGAGAGTAAATGCAAAGAAAACCAAAACGATGCTAGTAACTAGGGAAACTAAAACACAAAATCTTAAATTGGCCAGGGAGAATTTAGAACAAGTTCACAGCTACAATTACCTAGGAGTAATGATTAACTCAGAGGGAAAACTAAGAGAAGAAATCAGACAGAGAATCCAAAAGATAAGTGCAATATACAACTATCTAGGAAAGACATTTGTAGGTAAACAAGAATTGTCAACAAAAGCCAAAATGGCAGTACACAACACAGTTTATTGTCGTACTCTCCTCTATGGCAGCGAAACCTGGACATTAGACAGTAGAGTACAGGCAGCTGAAATGAAATATCTAACAAGAGTAGTAGGAAAACCTAAAAGAGACAAAATCAGAAACACAACAATAAAAGATCAAACCAAAGCAGGTGGCATAAAAACTAAGATGGAAATAAATTAATTCAGATGATTTGGACATGTAAACACAATGAATGACAATAGAATAGCTAAATCAGTATACAGTGCTAAAGCCCAAGGTAAAAGACCAAAAGGCAGACATCAGAGAAAGTGGGAAGAAGATATTTAAGCATAAATATTTAACTTTTTTGGAAGGAAATAGTAAATGCCAGGACAGGGCATCCTGGAGAAAGATCATTTTGGGCATCTTAACCCATACACCAAAGGTAGAATGGGAACTGATAAAGAAAGAAAGAAAGAAATGATAAGGGATAATTATTTTATTTGTAACTGAGGGGAAACTTCGATATTACATTGACAACTTGAAATAACCCAATATGATCTGAAAACAAAACACATTCGGACACATGTTCATAAGAAAAGATAATCTGTATTACTCCTCACATAATATGCTGTCATGCTTCCACTAACTATTACATAACAATTCTCTAGTGAAATATAAACCTATCACTAAGTAAACACATACAAAATGTGAATTTACAATATGAATCTCAAACTATTTTGCAGAAATTATTTGTGGCAAATGTGAACAATAGTCAATACTATTATCTCTGACGACTTTACATAGAAAATAAATATTGACAGAAAGATAGAGATAGACTACAGTCAGATAGATAAAATAGACATACAGATCGATAGATAGATCAATAGATAGGCAGATAGACAGATAAATAAAGCACACATTGGATTTAAGCAAGCTCCTGGTTTTCATCAGTCTATTTACACAATACATGCACAAATGACTGTCACAAGTCCCATCAGCGAGTAACAGTAACTGAAAAACACCTGTTGCACAACAAATAGTGAAGCATTATGATACAACCAGTGCAAAAGAAATAAGCTCACGAAGATAATCACCTGTGTATAGCCTTTCCTGCCAAAGGAATAATTTGCCATCCCTTCATAATGGGAATGCCTTCATAGACCTGATACAGATAAGGAAATTTGCCTTCTTCCTTTACAAACATTTCAATATAGTCAAATCATTACAAAAAGCCTGTAAATAAACTTTTTCTATCCTTTCAGTCCATTGGCTTATAAACTACCACATTATCGCTCATTGAACTCTGTTGCCTACTTTTTATTTCATTTCAATGCTTTTTCAGGTAGATACTGCCTCAAATCAGGTTATAACATTTCCAGCACAACCCGACTATTTATCAGGGTAGGGGACTTGCTGTTTTTTTCTTGATTTTTTTTTTTAGGGTACTTGTTCTTATATTTTGTGAGAGGTGATGAGGAAAGAAGATTTTTTTTCAAATAGCTGATGACAAGATAAATCCTCTTTTATAATAATCAAATTCAATGAAAGGATACAGGAACGACTATAGTCTCTTTAAAGCCTACATCCACCACAAGACCAATGTTTGTTCCCAAGGTAAGGACTGACAGGAGATGACTAGGACTGAAAAAAACAGAGCCAACCTGTGGAAACATAATAAATCAAATGGTACATTTAATTATGTCCAGAATATTTTTAAAAGAATGACAACTGTCAATGCTATAGATCTGTCAACTAATCTTATTGATGAATGAATGTCTCAATTTCAAGATAAAATACATGAAAGTAAAGGCCATTGACATCAACAATAATCAATGAGTGAGCATTTCAGATATTTTTTTTTAAATATAAGAAAGCAAAACTGCCGTCACTCAAGCAACAAATATTAACATATTATCAGATGAGAAGTATATTGTCTTAACTACACATTTGACCAATTTTGAAGTTATAATCATTATCTGACTCACAACCATTAATTATTATGTCTCACAAACAAAAAACGTACCCAAATCGGTCTATGTTTGTTACAAATTTCTCTAAAAGACCTTGTCCTAGCTTCAGGTTCTCTGTCCAGCTAAAAAAAAATTTAGAGCCACTTTCTAGGACAAAATAATTCTGAACCGACAACTTGCCGTGATCATTATAGACAAATTCAAATAAAACAAAAACACAAGAGAAACCACTGATATACAAGAAAGATTAAAACAGAGCCAACTTACCCTGATAAAAGTATAATATTCCCCAAATTTTAACAAAACATAAATATTCGTGGAGGATATTAGAGAACCATTTGTCATATTGGTTCCAATGTCAATTCCGTACCTCAAAATGCTTGAACAAAACTTTTGCCAATGTATCTCTGAAGACTGACGGACAAAGAAGAGACTCTACTACAACAACTCGTCTGTCTTTCGGAGTTAAAAGTAAGTGCCTGTTCAGAGTTATAAAAGGAAAGAATAATAAACTCTTTTATGATGCAACTACTACATTACCAGCAAACTTAAAATGACTTACTATAAAGAAAAAATTGTAACTATGGAAATGATATTCATTTCAGAATTATATTGTCATTGACATGACAAAAAAACATAATCTTTAGTGGAACTTCAATACATATGCTTTGGGACTAAGGAACAATATTCATATTAATAAAGTACACTGATTGACAAATTTCCAAAATTGATCTCCGATCACACACACATATGGCCTCAAAATTTTTTATTATTTCAAGATCTGACAGAGCTGGAAACATAATATGTAATCAATGTATTCAAAAAGAAGAAAAAAATGAAAGAATTCTAAGATAATACACTTATTGCTCTTGGTCCCCCTCCCTCAAAAAGGAAGAACTTACAATTTATGTACATAATAAAACAATTCTTGTTATTCAATACTTCCATTAAAAAAATTCCAGGTCAGACATTCACTCTAAAGGAATAATTCCTGTAACCCTGAATGCTCCACACATTGTTTATTTTGGAAAGGAAATGTCATGTGGCATCTATTTAAAACTATCTTTCAGTTAAATATTTCACGCTCATATGACTCAAGAGTACTAACATGAAACTCCATTACATGCTGTAACAGCAGTGAACAATCCAAATGTCATTCCTAGTTATGAATATAACCTTAAATCTCAATAGAAAATGTGTGAACCTTTATTGTTGATTATAACATGAAAATGTAAAAGTAACCTGTAGATGAGGGTGTGAACGAGTCCTTTGAGATTTTCATATAACTCCTCTTGACTGCTGAAATCCCATACATTGACTACCTGGATGATGTGAAATCAAAATGAAAAAATGTTTTACGAAAACAATTATTTCAAATGTGATACATGTATTAGTATTTTATCCTTAAGAAAATATTATCAAAACACAAATAAGAGCAGTGTGTTTCTAGAGGTCATTTTGTAATATTTTGCAATCCTCCCTCTTATTTGTTTTAAAATTACACAAAACATTATATTCAGCAAAAAGTCTTAGTTTGGTACATGTTGAGAAGTTTTGGTCAATACTGTTGATATATATATATATATATATATATTAAGAAAAATTGAGGAATTTAGACAGTTCACTGTGGTGATCTCAGGGATAAATTAAGAGAAAACAGCAAGATGAAAGATAAGCCAAAGTCAAAGAATGAAGGGCAAGAAGTAAGACCTACTATCAGCGCTCGCCAACTGCCTCCACTAGAAAAGCACCATGTTACGCGCACCACAGTCAGTACTAAGTAAGAATGCGTGTCGAGGAAGATTCGAGTTGAAGAGTTTTATTCCTATGATATTATGGCCGTATCGATTTCAAATTATGAGAATTGACTCGTGGTCAACTCGATTTATGAGTTCCAATCTAATAAAGACAAAGAGGAGGGAAAAAAATTCACTTTTCAAATTCTTTGATTTACGACAAACTCGGATTATCAGACTTCGGTTTCTGAGGTCTCCACTGTATCTAATTTTTGCATTGCTTCTCTAACAAAACTTATATTTCTGTTTTAAAGCCAAAGGAGGTTACTATCTGGGCAGTGTACTGGTAAGCACCTGTACGGGGAGTAGATGATTCCGCCATCCACGAGTCTCCTGCTGCCTTGCAGGCGGGTCTTGGCCGACCAAAGGCTAAGGGAGTTAACCCTGACAGAAAACAACATGCTGCCTCGCAGGCCGGTCTTGACTGACCAAAGGCTAAGGGAGTTAACCCTGACAGAAAATAACAACCTGCTGCCTTGCAGGCTGGTCTTGAATGACCAAAGGCTAAGGGAGTTAATCCTGACAGAAAATATCAAGGCCTGGTAGGAGGCCTCAAGGTGGCAGCCCGACCATCTACCTAGGGTACAGTGGGTTAATCCCCTGCTTATCCAAAACCAACCTGATTCAGAGAAATAAATATAATATAAACAGCTTGATCTTTCAAGACGAACTTGGAAACGAATACGGACTGATTTTTGGAACATGGAATGTTAGGGCAATAAATGGTAAAGAGTAAGAATTAGTTGAAGAAATGGAAAAATTCAAAGTAGATATTTTGGCCATTACAGAAACAAAGAAAAAAGGACAAGGAATAGAAAATGTAGGACCGAATCATATTCTCAGGAATAGACGTCAAAGATGGAGCTAGAGAGAGCAGGAGTACGCCTCTAGTGCATAAAAGGCATGAAAAGCTAATAGAAAGTTGGAAATTTATAAGATCACGAAAGGACGAGAAATTAAATTATTAATAGCTTATAATGGACCAAATGAAGACGCAACTAAAGAAGAAAAAGATATCTTCGAAAACGATTTACAAATATCTGCAGAGAATCTTAAACCCAAACAGGAACTAACGCTTTTGGGAGATTTAAACGCTAGAGTAGGCAACAATGTAGAAACGTCAGGAGGAGTAATAGGTAAAGAAGGAGAGCCAACAACTTCCCCAAATGGAGAGAGGCTAATAGATTTTTGCCTAAAGAATAACATGAAAATAGCCAACACCATTAAAAGTTTTTACAATAAACCAATATGTGCAGTGAGGGTAGCTGGAAACATATTTGCAGAATTTGATGTAGATATAGGAGTAAGACGGGGTTGTATCCTAAGTCCTCTTTTGTTTATCACATTTATGGATTCAGTCAAAGGCATCCTCAAAAATGAAGAAAATATGAATGTAGGTATATGGAAGCTCAAATCAGTAAATGTATCAATGCTTTCATTTGCATTTAGTTCTGTAAAATCAGAAAGTGGCCTTCAGTCGATTATCAACATTATGAACAATGAACTAAATAAAAGAGCAATGAGAGTAAATGCAAAGAAAACCAAAACAAAGCTAGTAACTAGGGAAGCTAAAACACAAAATCTTAAATAAGCCAGGGAGAATTTAGAACAAGTTCACAGCTGAATTACCTATAATTTAACTCAGAGGGAAAACTAAGAGTCAGACAGAGAATCCAAAAGATAAGTGCAATATACAACTATCTAGGAAAGACATTTGTAGGGAAACAAGAATTGTCAACAAAAACCAAAATGGCAGTACAAACACAGTTTATTGTCCTACTTCCTCTATGGCTGTAAAACCTGGACTTAGACAGTAGAGTAAGGCAGCTGAAATGAAATATCTAAGAAGAGTAGTAGGGAAAACTAAAAGAGACAAAATCAGAAACACAATGATAAGAGATCAAACCAAAGCAGATGGCATAAAAACTAAGATAGAAACAAATCAATTGAGATGGTTTGGGCATGTAAGCAGAATGAATGACAATAGAATAACTAAATCAGTATACAGTGCTAAAGCCTTAAAACACCAAAAGGCAGACCTCGGAGAAAGTGGGAAGAAGATATAAAAGAGGCATTGAAGCATAGAAATTTAACTTTTTTGAAAGGAAACAAAATGCCAGGACAGGGCATTCTGAGAAAGATCAACTCCGCATCTGAACCCATACACCGAAAGGTAGAATGGAAACTGATAAAGAAAGAAAGAAAGGATACTATCATTGTCATCTTATCAACCAAAGGTTAAAGGCTTAGGTGACAATTATGGAAATGAATAAATATTGATCACATAGAAACAAAGACAAGATAATTACATGTCAAACTTTGGTCAATGATGATCATTCCTGGTTTTCAGGATGTGACTGCTCAAAGACATTCATAACAATATAGTAACAATGACGCTGATCAATCTGCAAGCAAAATAAAGACTTACTTTTTGACAGCCTTGCATTGTGTGTTTCACTTGGAATGATACAGCGAGGTCCTGTTTCCCCAGCCAAACCACATCTAAAAGGTTAAACACAATTAATCATTGATAAGAGAATTTCTCCTTTTCATCATCATTAATTCATTTAATAAAATGACTCTTTTAATTTATGTAAGGAAAGTAATTTAAAAGAAGTCTATTCTTAAGAGTAGTCAAAAGGTGGAATCAGTGAGAAGAAAAAAAGTTTGATTAATGATGTAATTGTAATGAAATGTGTAATGCAACAATAATGAGTTGTGCTTTTTACTACATTGTATTAAATATTACATTGTATTACTTTGTTTTAGCTCTGGGCTTAACTTACTTTGTGTATGCAGATCCGATATCGATCACAATCACTTTTGGCTCATCCCCAATACTCAATCCCTCAAAGTAAGACATTGCTTTTATGCCTTTGAACCGACAGTTATTGGTTGCAATTATTTGCCACACAATTTTCCAGTTGGTCTTTTCAGACTGAGATTTTTGACATGCCTACCAACGTTTGCTAAACATCGATCTAGATCTAGATCTAGATAGCTACAGCAGACCGCTGAGACGTGTTTACTTGCCGTTCTACGACAGACAGGCTGACACACCCGGAAATGTGTAGTGGGTTGGCTCAATATTAAAAAGTGAAACTGAAAAAGTTGAAGAGAAAATTGTATCGACATATGACCTAGACCAGAAAAATCTAGATCAATGCCTATGTTTTCTACAGTTGTTTGGACAATTATTGAGTGACATTGTTTTGAAAATTGATATATCCGAACTGTGTTGGGGGATTTTTTGTAGGGGTTTAGGGTTTTTAATCAGGGCCGGTTCAACGCATTCGACGTGGTCGTGTTTCTGCACTAGGGCCTACAACACACTCACTCCCAGCGGGATTCCTTACACACTGAAGTATTCTGACGTCACTCAGGTGTGTCTCGCGGTTCATCTTACTGCCGCAACTTGGCTCCTCCCAAAGAGTGTCCCATTCGATTTAGCTGTTCACACTTACGAAGAATTTCTCTTTGAGACGTTGATTAAGTTACAAACATGGTAAGTGAAGAAACATTTTGTATCTTAAAGGGGTCACACGAGGTAGAATCTAGAGCTATGTTGAGCATAATAATGAAAGTCAACAAGTTAGTGAAAGAATCCGATTCGGAATGCTGTTTTCGCATAGGAATGACTGGTCGATCGGGTCTGTCTTGCCTCCCTCCCAGCCAGTTATCTGCTATATACCTAGAGCTATTAGATCTACCACAAAATCTAGGCCGTGTACATAAATTCTCCCTAGATCCACCCGCGATTCATGAAAAATACAACTGAATTAGCTTTAGAGGCCTACTGAGCTACTGCTCGTCAGTATTTTGTCTTCTGACTGTTCACTGAAGAATTGTACCCTTCTCATTCTCTACTGAGGTTAATAATAATCCTCTAGGCCTACATGACCATTATGAATCGTTAGATCACACACACACACATCCCCTCCCCCTCCGCCCCCACCCCCAACTTTATCTAGATTCTAGATCATTTACTTGAAAAGATCTAGATAATATATTTTCTAAGATACATCTATTCAATCTAGATTCTGGTATTGGTATTGTACAGCAATTTTACTGGCCCAGTTAAACTTTCATTTAAAGTTTAATGAAAATATATGATCTGCTTGATAGAGACATTTGTGACACATGATTGTATCATGTCTTTCTGTCAGGGGTAACAGATAACTGTATCTACCTGCCTACTCAATGTAATCTGTCATAATATGAGATATAGTAAATCATACAATTTTTACTCGTTCAACTAGACCGTTAGATGCTTAGATCTAGATTTTGTAAATATCTGTGGTTTCTCTTACTTTTGACTTTTTAAAACTTATACTAGAATCTATATTTACACATCTAGATTGGGAAGGACTACCATATAGTCATCTGTGCATGAAGTCATTGTCTTTTGGGGAGGATTTCCATAGTGGGGCACATCATTTGATATTCACTACTGAACAAAATTCAATGCTGTGGTCTTCGCCTAAGAGACCGATTTTTCTATGCAACAGAAAGCAACTTTTTTGGATAAATTCAACACATGCCCTCTGCTACGAAGACACACATTTACATGAACTGTAATTTGACTGGTCCTCACATTTCTATACTACTATTTTGACAAGCTTTTGTTTAGGGGAATGTGTAATACTGACCAATGGTGAAATGAGAGAGAAAAAAAGCCAAGGGGCAGATAAAGAGAGAGGGAGGGAGGGAGGGAGAGAGAAAGCCAAGAAGCAGAGAAAAAGAGAGTGAGTGAAAAGCAGAAGGATAAGAAGACAGAGAGACAGAGCAACAGAGAGAGTGGGAGGAGAGAAAGTTGAGAGGCAGAGAAAGAGAGGGGAGGGGGGGTGGAAAGCACATTGAGCTACGGTTGAAATCCTTTGTGTATTGGCTTTTTTATTTGAGACAAGTGTATTGACATGTAGAATTATGAGAGCCTGAAAAACACATGACTTTCAGTGAGAGTGTGCTAAATTACAATGCATTTGAACAATAAGGAAAGGAATTGTAATACCGTGCATGCAACAAATTCTATCTCTTACTGATGAAAAATTCTACGTCAGATTTATTTACCTTTTCATCTAACTTTCGAAAATTTATTTTGATTATATAACAATAACCATGTAACCTTACCCCTAACACTATGACTACAGAATACCCTGCTTTACACAGTGCTAGCAACTGAAGGACCAGGTGTCAATCATCCGGTTAGCATTAGTCTTATCTTTTATCCACGTTCAACGACAGGGCAGGGCTGCCTAGCCTAGGTGGAGACGATCGGGGTTACAAAATGCGCGCTCCATGGGTTTATTACATCGTAACCGGTAAACACGTAACTTTCCCTGCTAACGCCTTGACTAAGATATTTTGCTAGCTGTACAGAGCTGTAGCTAGAGTAATGGGGCGTCAATCATGTGGTCACATGTCCATTGTTGGTTCCACATTCCATGGTGGAGGCTCTACTGTTGGAAAAGATCGGGGCCACAAGTTGCACTTTACTCGTGTTAATTACAACCTAAGGGGCCGATTCGATGACCTCCGGTCTGGCTATCTCTCAAGAGGCCATGTGGTCTGTTATATTCCAATGCAATAAAATGAAAATATCAGATTTAGATTGGCAATGCCATGTTTCTATCTGGAACTTTTCATTATAGATTTTCATTGTGTTGTAAGTCTAGAAAATACTATCTAGAATAACTGCTAGCTGCTCGTAGCCAGTAATTGGAACATCTTGGCCAGAAGCACTGCCGATGTGAACTAGAAACATGTCTACACTGATAACGGTGTGGATTAAAACTAAATTAAGCCGTAGTATTTGATGCAACGGCTACCCAAGTGGTGAGTCTCAGCCCCCGATGTATTCAGACTCGCCTAAAAACTCTCCCCATTCATATATAATCTACACCTTTTCTCTCAGTTGCTACCAAAGGGAGATGAATTTGGATCTCACACATATTTACGCTTTAAATCACTTCCACTGAAGTATGATAGTTTTCATCTCGACAGTCAATCATATACATTTTAACTGAGTCTGAATACTAATGGTCTGGACTCAGTATCATAACAAAAGATACTAAAATTAAATTTTGAAGGATATTCTTTAGCCCCACATACAGTCTTCTTCCAGTTACCTGACACTGCCCACTCCCCCAAAAAAATTGTATATAACTGACATCTCGGTATAACTACACCCTGGTCACACAAAAAAAATGTTCAAAAGTCTCAGAATCCTACTGAATGAGAATCGGGTTGTACTAGACAAGTCATTAATGAATCGCACCATGGTTTTAATTACACAAAGCAATTTTACGTGTTGTTGTCACTGTGATGACTTGCAGCACTTTCCATGAGTCGACAATTAAGAATTAGTGTCAATGCATTCATTATTGGGTCACAAAACATAGAAACTATACGTTGCGCGAATTTGGGCCACACGTTGCAAGTATTAGATGTGTCTGATAAAAGTGAACAGTTCATATGGTGAAAAATATCCATTTGTTCCCAGCAAATTAGTGTCACAGTCATAATTGCAAAGTTGGATAGCTATGACAGATATAGATAGATTTATTCGTTCCCAAGTAAGTGTGAAGGTATCAGAGCATGTCGGGTAACTGGCAGTAGACTGTAGTACACAAAAAGTTTTCATGACTTTGTTTTCCACAACATTACAATTACCTGGTTTGATGAGCAAAATAATCTTATGTATTTAGAATATATTTATAATTCTGAGTGTGTTGTTTATTGTGTGTAAAGGGCTTTGTTATCAGGCCATTAAAAGTAAACATACTGTATAATATAGTGCATGTAATTAAAATGTAGTAAATACCGAACCCAATATTCTTTATTTCACAATGTTTGTTGAAGGAAAATCACGAAATAACACAACTTTTCTTCAATAATAATTTGTTTTAACATTTCTATTTCCACAGGCCAAGGCATACAAGAGAGAAGGTTTGTGGAAATATGCTGTCACTTTATATTTAAAACTGTCTTATTTGGTTGATTTTTTGTTCTTCATGCCCTTCTCCATTTGTACATCTCAAACAAGAACTTCTCATTCTCTGTCACTGCTGTATTTCTGTTCTGTGCTGTTGTCTGTAGTTTATTATATCCTTTCCTCTGTCTTTGAAGACATTGAGGACTTGTCATCTGTGTTAGATTTGTTTTGTTTGAGACTTTCATAGCTTTTGACCAATCCACACAGACAAATCCATTCTTTCCCAGACATTCACTTCACTGGCTTTTGACTTGTTAGACAAATTTTCTTGAACATTGGAATTTTTTGTATCTTTTTTACAATTGTCACCATTTTAAACGTGTCAAAATTCATATGTCATCATTTTTTCATGTGTTTATTTAAAAATACACTCACACCTTTTTATACCGCCAACTCTTGTAACAGTGGTTACTTGGCGTTGTAACGAAAGCGCCCCTTTTCAGTATTACAATGAGTGAGATAATTGATATTTTACTAATCATGTAGAAGAAAAATAACAATCACTGACAACACATGAAAAGGTTATTGTAGTAATTAGATAGTAATAGTAAAATTGCCCGGTCTCTTAAATGCAGTCTAGAAAAAAACATTGATAGAATCACCCCTAACTCAAAATGGATCAGCCTAGGTTGTGACACTGCTATGAAGCCTAATTTTTGCCACTCAATTGAACCCAATCATAGCCATGCATAATTTGCCAAGTTATTATCAGTATGGCACATTCTGGGCCTAGGCCTAGGCCTATGATTCTCTTCATTCGATGGACATAGGCTTAAGCAGTGGATGACATACGTTGCCTCCAAACCTTCTGTACTCTCATTCTCATAAAGAAGAAGCCTTGTGTCACCAGTGTCAGTATTATTTCTATAGTGAAAGATTACTAAGGCACACATGGCAGTGTTTGACTCCATATTCTGTGACCAAGCCAAATTAGATTTCACTTCTACCAGCTTGCATCACTTTGGGAAAGGGGATGGTGATGCACGGTGGTGGTACAACGAGTAGTATTTTAAAATAGTTAATAAGGAACGTTGATGCCAAATCGTTGGTGAATAGCAGTATAACGAGTTATTTCCTTGTTTTTTGTTTAGTGTCAGATTCGTGCAAGGGGGGGGGTAATAATGAGGTTTGAGTGTATGTATTCCGTTTTATATTTTCCTGCGGTTTTTTTAATCAAACGCTTTAAAATATGAGTAATAGTAATATTTCCAAAAATGTGTTGTTTTAATTCTTTTATATTGTGCTTTTACATATACCTTGTAGAACTTCAAGAGGCATTCACCATGAACTGTGCCTCTGATAACACCATCCAACCCACAAAACTTGGTGTGGTTATTCGTTCAGTCGGCCTTGCTCCTTCAGAATCTCAGCTAAGGACTTTAATCAGAGAATTTGATTCTAAAGGTAAGCAAATGTTAAGTTCATCATGTAAGCATCCCTGCAATAAAATTGTAATTGTTTTCTCTTCCAATTATTGGTAAATGCTCTTTTAATTCTCATTTGCACATATTCATTTTCTAAATATTACATTACACATAAGTTTGTATGGCAAAAGTGAACAGGAATGACACTTTATAGATTCATTTTATGGATTTGGATTTGCTCAGATCCTTAACTTTATTTCAAAGAAATTAGAATCTCTAACTGATTCATTTCTTGTTTTCTGTATGCCTGCTGGAACCTTAACGTTCATGGATTGTATTTATTTCTCTATTAATTTAAATGTTTTATTTTTAAGATTAAATGAACTTTTGGTCCAGTTAAGTTATGACTTTAAGGTAATGATAAACTTGTTCATTGCCTTGCCTGTTGCTATTGGAATAAATTAGATCTAAGGTTGAGCCAGCTTATCTTAGATATTGCCTTTCAAGAATGGAAGTGGAACAGTGTGTTCGGTAAATTGAGACTGTTTTGCCTTGGAAATAAAAGATACCAAGACTGTCAGATTGTTTGTATCTTTGTATAACATGTATGAATATATATATATATCTATATATCTCTATCTCTCTCTATATATATATATATATATATATATATATATATATATCTCTCTCTCTCTCTCTCTCTCTCTCTCTCTCTCTCTCTCTCCCCCTCTCCTCCCTCCCCTCCCCTCCCTCCCTCCCTCCCACCCTCCCTCCCTCTCTTGACTCTTGATTGCAACTTGAAATAAGTTGAAATGATTTATTTCAAGCAACTCGATTTGTCATAAAAGCTACCTTGAGTGTTAAAAAGCTTGTTCGATAAATTTTGAGATTTTTTTTCATTGAGGGGCCTAAGCGAATGAAACACTTACTGTTTAATCCTAGATATGTTCTTTTTTTTTTATCTTCTTTCTTTTTTTTATATCACTGAAGCTGATATACATACATAATTATTAATTACAAATTTCAAAAGGGAATCAAATGATTGATAAGCATAAGGGATTAATCTCATAAAATGTGCTTACAAGTTTTTTTTTCTTCTTAGGTGTTCGTGCCCTGAACATTCAGCAAGTTGAGGCTATATGTGACAAATATGGTTTTGAACGGGAACCTGCAGATGAGCTCAGAGATGCATTTAGAGTCTTTGACAAAGACGGAAATGGTTTAATTAATGCTAGTGAACTTCGACACATACTCTGTAACTTGGGAGAAAAATTAACAGATGAAGAAGTAGATGAAATGATCCGAGAGGCTGACCTTACTGGAGATGGACAAATCAATGTTGAAGGTAAATAGAATTTATGAGGCATTTCATTTTGTGAATTATCTTGTCTTTCCTTTTCGTTTTAACCACATATACTAGATTTTTATGTGCCATGTATTTCTTTGCTGCACTAGTATCAGTGCTGCTAGTTTCTTCTCTTTGGTCCGGCCAATACCTGCAGTTTTGAACATATAGATAAACATTAAGATGAAAAATATTGTCAGTGAAACGGTCTAAGCGTGTAAGTCCACGATATATAGGATATGAAATTTGTTTCTTCAAATTCAAATCATCAAATACACACTTCGTTCATGTTTTTTATAAATATTGGAGGCGTTGATCCAATACATTATGTTGAAAGGTTCCAGTCATGCACATGATTTAAACACAGGATTTTCTTCTTGCCTTGGAAACTCTAACGTCGTAGGTAAAGGAGTGGACTTGCTTGTTTAAATATTTCAAAATTGAAAAGTTCAACTTTAAGCGTGTGTCCGTTTTATGCACCATTGAGTATTTCTTTCCATTTACTACATTCTAAAGACTGAAATAGTGATTTTATTGAAATGCAAGAAGCTTGACATAGTGTTTGCAGCCCTATTCGATGATCTGTTACTTTTTTTTTGCCATTCCTGAAAAATTATGTCACACAGACTTAATGAGTAGAGATTCCAAAAGGCAAGTGCAATATATAACTATCTAGGAAAGGTCAACAAGAATTGTCAACAAAAACCAAAATGGCAGTATACAACAGTTTATTGTTCTTCTCTCCTCTATGGCAGTGAAACCTGGACCTTAGACAGTAGGGAATGCAGTAGAGTGCAGGCAGCCAAAAATGAAATATCTAAGAAGAGAAGTAGGGAAAACTAAAATAGACAAAATCAGAAACACAACAATAAGAGATCAAACCAAAGCAGATGGCATAAAAACTAAGATAGAAATGAATCAACTGAGATGGTTTGGGCATGTCAACAGAATGAATGACAATAGAATAGCTAAATCAGTATACAGTGCTAAAACTCAAGGTAAAAGACCAAAAGGCAGACCTCAGAGAAAGTGGGAAGAAGATATAAAAGAGGCATTAACACAAAGAAATTAAACTTTCATGGGGGGGGGGGGGGGGGGGGACAGAAAATGTCAGGACAGGGCAGCCTGGAGAAAGAACATTTCGAGGCGTCTAAAACCCATAAACCGGAAAGTAGAATGGGAGTTGATAAGGAAAGAGAAAGAAAGACTTAATAAGTTAAATGTTTAGACAGTTTTACTGATGATATATTGATAAATAAATCAAATAAATGTCTCCGCCATTAGCTCCTATAGAAGTGTGAAGATACAGATGCTTGTTCAAAACCCTGCTCTTTTACAAACTTCCTCTTCTTCTCTTATTTAATTGATTTACTACAGTTATTTTTCTCTTCAATCTTTACTTTGTTTTTTATTTTGTGTTTTCTTCAGAATTTGTCCGTGTTCTGGAAGGAGGCCTTTGATTGTTGAGATACTGAGAACAAAGAAAAACGTTCAAGCAATGTTCAATATCATTCCACTGTTGCATCATCCTAGC
Source organism: Doris montereyensis (assembly GCA_037039925.1). Lineage (NCBI taxonomy): Eukaryota > Metazoa > Mollusca > Gastropoda > Nudibranchia > Dorididae > Doris > Doris montereyensis. The sequence goes on along the minus strand of JAXRKP010000253.1, from coordinate 335,972 downwards.
AAAACATTTAACCATTCTTTGTAATTGAATTGATTTAGATGAATTTATGTGTGTACATGAAGGGGATAATTGTTCCTTTATGCCAAGAAGCATGTCTCAAAAATGTACGCAACTTGAATCCAGGGTTATGGCATCTATGGTATTGGAAATGTTTCAGATATCAATTATACTGATGTAATGTACAAATTAAATTCAGTAGCAGTGAATTGCACTTAGCTTTTTGTTATTAATGTTATGGAAAAAAAAGGTTGTGTGTTGTTCTCACCTTAATATATTTTGCCTTTATTCTGCTTCTCTTATTTTATTTTTCTTGATAGCTGAGTTTGTTCATCAACTCTATGATCCTGCCTGAAAGTTAATTTTTTTACAGTTCTTGATGAAAGTGATAGCCATTTAAGAGTTTACCTTCACTACTTTCTTCAAGTTCTTTCTCTTCTTCTTCTTCTCCTTCTTCTTCTTCTTTTCTTTCTTCTTCTTCTTCTTCATATTATTCTTAGTCTTCTTCTTTGTCATCTTCTTTTTATTATTATTATTATTATTATTGTTCATCTTATAGATCTTTTTCTTCTTCTTATATTTGTTGTAATCTTTATTACATTTTTTGCTTTTTTTTGCATTGTATAAGAATGTATTTGTCCCTTATTTATAAAATATCATACTGCTGTATAAATAACTAAAAAATCGTTTAGGTCAGTGGGGGGTATAGTTGTTCATTTGTTTTATGTCAGGTTTTTCTTTTAAGCTTTTTTTTAAAATTAATGAGCAATTTTGTTGCTGATCATTGTAATCTCCCATGATAATGTCTCAAATCAATACTGGAATGTCGTGAGGCCTGAAAAGTATTGTGGATTCCCAATGTCATGTTGTCGTTTATGGGGTATCAATAGCTAGTTGAGGTACAGTACTTAATGCAAGGTGTATTTATACAATCAGATCACCCAATCCACTAATGTGTGAGAACTAAGTAAAACTATGCAGTGTACATATGATTGGTATACTAATATATTATACGTTAGACTTGGTTTAGATTATAGATATAATACTGTTGTCGGGTGAGGTCACTTATTCTGGCGCCATTTACTTTCCCATGGACTCTATTCTATTATGTTTGTTTCAAGGAGTGACTTGGGGGTTCAGTCTGTCTTGCTTTGCATTTTGTATCTTGCACTGCGTGCCTTTATCATGTTGCTGTACAAGCTAGCTACTAGCAATGCTACTGCTATCAAAAAGAGTTTAAATTGCGTAACTCACTCTGTGAATGAATGAGCCAAACTGATGAAAAAGGGCATCAATCAAGTGCTAGAAGATTTTAAATAAATTTTTTTATGTTTTGCTCCTTACATTTTCATGGATAAAATGTTGGTGTTTCACTAAAATAGTGTTTTGTCATGAAGTAACACAGAAAAGACTTGCGATTAATAGGGACATTTTTTAATGTGAAACAGATATATAAATGTTGTGGGCTTCATGAACAATTATTAAGTACGGTATCCCCGAGATTACTTATCTTCCACAATCAGACATCACACTCATTGCTCCAATTGTTGCACATCATCAGTACGAAAAAAAATTGCTTTTCTTTCCTCACACATTATTATCTGCTGATAATTAGAGAAAAAAAGTACCAGGAAAACCAATAAGGATTTAATAAAGCTTCTTTTTTTTTCTTTTGGGTTGTTGACAGAAGCTGCTTGACGAATGAGCTGATTCGATTGAAATGTGCTTCCTTTCTTTCTATTTTCAGTCATTTATTTTATTTATACTGATGTGAAAAAATGTGTAAGATTTTAATAAAGCAAATTAAGTATTAAAATTTCGTTACTGAGTTATTTGAATATTATGATGGGGTGTCATCTGGTGTGTGTATGCGTCTGTCTGTTTTATTTTCAAACATGTAATCTGTCTTTGGTAGTGCTATTCATTGTTGTGTGGGGTCAATGAGTGACATTTTGTGCGGTTTGCTAAATCTTCTATTTCCAAGGTTACGGTACTAAAAACAGCAAGTGGGTGTTGGAATTTATAGTTGGGTCCTGCTTATTTCTTATCATTCTTTCACTTACTTCTATCTGCCTTTCTTCCTACTGGCGGGTGCTGCTGGTAGTTCCTACTTTTTGTCTTTTACTTTTTCACTTCTCTTTCATCTTGCTGTTTCCTCTTAATTCACCATGAGATCACCCCAATGGTGGACAGGGTAAATTTCAATTAAACAAACAATTCTTCATGCTGCCTTCACTTGATTTACAATTTACAGTGTTTTACACTAAGATCACTGTCTGTACACAGAATCGATGGGGTAAATCTCACCAATGATTGAAAACTTTCAAACCCTGGCGGAAGTCCGTGATAGGGCAAACTGGGCTAATTTCAACAATCATTGACCAGATTTCATGCAGGTCTGTTGTTATTATACACGTTAGTGTTCGTTCTTGTATTGTTTTGACTTTAGCGACTATCCAAAACTTTGCTACATTAACTGTGAATGTAGGTTTACCAAAAGGTGGAGATAAAGATGAGCACTACATCATATTTTACTTTACAGCCCAGTCGCGCCCTCAAGGACTTAAGTGCATCATGGTTGGCTAAGTTCACAACAGTGTCCTCCTAATAATAACAATTATAGTTTATAGTATTGTTTCTATAACTTCTACTGTTTGGGTGACAATGTCACTATCACAACTCTAAATGCATGAACAGGTACCGACACTACATGTATCCCTGACTCTGAGTGATAATGCGTTGTGCATGTTGAATGTTAGTAGAAAGCAAAATTCATTTAGTTTCAAGTAAAACAAAACAAGAGAAAAGCTGTCGCCATACTAGGTGTGTCATTAAACTTTATGCGAACAGTTAGGTTAGGAGCATGTTAAAAGTGAAAGAAATGACATTGGATATTACTAAAGCCCCATAGGAATAAAGATGAGATAAATACATGTACAACAAGGAATAGACAGAGAGAAAAAAGTCTTCCACTAGTTTCACTTTCATTTATTAATTCAAAATTAGATTGACAAAGTTTTCATCAGTCGGGACATTTAACTCACACGACAGGGGACTTGGTAGTCCAGAGGTAAGGTGTCGGCCTCTCATGCAAGAGGTAGTGGGTTCAAATATGAGCCCCGCCAACGATTGAAAAATTGTCTCGTGTTTTTCGAGCAAAATCTATCCCCCCCCCCCCTCCCGAACACTGTAGGTGAATCGACACCTAGTCCCATCGGAGACGGACGATAAAAGGAGGTCCCGTGTACAGATCACAACATGATGTGCACGTTAAAGATCCCTTTGCTGTTTACAAGGCAGTCCGGCAAAATTAAAAATCCTACCGAGATCACCTTAGTTGTGGAAGTGGGTAAATCAATCAAACAAATAATAAAAAACGACAACCATCCAATCCAGTCCATGTTATACTGTTGTCAGTTATCGCCTAGTTTATTGGAGAAAAATAATTCATAGGAAAAGAGAGTTGTTACTTCAATGTGTCTTTCTTTTTAGAATGTTATAATTTGATTTAAGGCAAACGCGATAGGGTGGGGGAAATGGTTTGAATAAACACAATAAATGGGGGAGGGGGAGGGGGTAACTTGCACGTCACAAGGCAATAAGAAATCCGTCAGCACGAGATTTAATCAATGATACATGTAGGATAGATGAGATTATAAATTAAGGGGCTCACAATAAGGTCAAATTGATGATTTTTCAAAGCCCTGAAATACGTCTAGAGAAATCATAGTATAATATTAATAAAAATAGATCATAAAATACCAAAAGTTAGCATCTTTCTATTGGGGGCATGGATTCCATGTCTTCTCTTTTTTAGTCTAGGAAGCACGCTGTCAAGTAACAAAACTCTTCATCAGACGACGAATCCATTTTTGACTGACTGACAACACACTGTGCTGACAAGAATAGAATAAACCGGAAATAAAAGAGATGTAAGTTCCTTACCATAAGTAACATATGTTAAGGATACTTATTTTCGGGATCCTTTGTGTTTCCCCCTTTAGCCTTTAGTCATTCAAGACCAGCCTGCAAGGCAGTAGGTTGTTATTTTTTGTCAGGGTTAACTCCCTTAGCCTTTGGTCGGCCAAGACCAACGGTTGAACAATTTTCTCGAGTTTTTTTCGGGTAAAATCTACCGCCCTGGTCCTGCTAGGTGGATCGACACCTAGTTCCATCGGAGACGGACGATATAAAGGAGGTCCTGTGTGCAGATCACAATAGTGTACACGTTAAAGATCCCTTGGCTGTTTACAGGGCAGTCCGGGCAACATTTAAAATCCTACCAAAAACCCCGAGATCACCTTAGTTGTGGATGTGGGTAAATCAAATCAAATATCGACCCCTGCAGAATTATAAACCAACGATACTGATAAACTTGATGTATCTGATTCTGATATGAAACAGAGTATTCTGTAATGTGAGTGGCTGTGGAAAAGGGTGGAAGGAGCAATTGACAATCATGAGATAAAAGTAATAATAATAAAAACTCCAAGCTTGAGTTTTTGGTGTTTTAAGGGGGGGAGGGGGGCACCTGGACTGGCGAGTTTTGGACCAAAAGGTTGATTTTCTGTTCTTTGCATATTCGGGTAGAACGATCATTTATCTACAAGTTCATGTTACAAAATATTTTGTGGGCAAGGGTAGGGTAAAAATAGTCAAAATTTTGACGTAAATTACCCTAACACGACTGACTGAGGAAACGGCAGTAAAAACCCGTATATTGGCGGTTAATCGCCAAATGTGGCAGCACACGATATTTGACATTGTTTGCCAGCAACGATCTGCACGTCTCCAGTCGATGTGTGATATAAGAGGCATTACGCGTCAGTGTGTATGTAAACACGCGCACAAGCATAGGATATAGAGGGAAAAAAACAAAAAATGGTCATTTCGACGTCTGTTTTCCCAACAATGCACATCTAAACCTAGATTTATAATCCTATTTCCATAAGTAACAATGCCAGAGAATGTCGAAAGAGTAAGGGGCTGCTACAATAAGGGAAATCCGTCTGAAACGTTTGTTTTGTGATATTTTCTGTTGATTTTTTTAAGTGCATTTTTCTCGAAATGTAGTTTTTTCCACACTAAAATTCTATCTCCTCCGCCATTTACAGAACGATTTGTATTATATTTGGCACACAAGTTCCTTTTGTCAATGTTAATAGAATGACGTCGGGGTTTTTTTATTATATATTGTAAACTTTTTGAGAAATACTTTTTGTTTGTAATAAAAACGACGTTTTTGTACATTTACGATATATAGTATTTTCAAAAATTCATTAAAAAAACTATCCAAAATATAGAAAAAACCCGATATCACTCTTTAGTTTTTGAATGGAAAATACGATATGCACAGGTTTTGAGTTATTTTATTCATAACTAAGGGAGGAAATACATTTTGAAAATTGAGTCAAAATCCAAGATGGCGGCCGTTTCTATGGCAACCAAGGACGCTACAAACTTTTCAATGATATAGGATGACTGTATTTTGAGTGTTACTAATGTACATACTAAAAACAAAAACCTAAACTCAAAAGCAAAAAAAAACCCACTTCAGGTGCCCCCCCCCCCCCCCCCGACCCCTTAAATTCAGGTTTGTATGCAATCTATTGCTTGGATATGTTTAACCAATGGAGAGAAAAATACAACCTTGACTTGGATCGATCGCTCAGTCTTATCGTAAATTTGTATTAGATCTTTTGAACAGAATAGTGTCATATACAATGCACGTGAATTGTTGAGGCTCCCATAGGAGGCTGCAGAATTGTAAATGACAATGACATGCAAAATGCGACCTGAGTAAAATCGCATGAATAAGCCACCCAACCCCAACATCCTGATATTTCCATCTGAGACGAACATGAATGAAGATTGAACGTAAACTAAGAAACAGACGGTAATATAACCACATGATTACATAAGGATACAATGTATTTTATTATGTAGTTACAGTTGATACAGCTTCAGACGTGGGA
>JAXRKP010000253.1:315000-325000 GCA_037039925.1 Doris montereyensis | reverse complement strand
ACTGACTTTTTTACTTTTTGTCTAGCATCGTATATTCATTATGGATTTATTCTTTAATTCTTTCTGATCTGGTGATCAGTAGTCGGCCCTTTGTCTTTTTTTTTCTTCGATCATTTTCCATGGTTGATCTGATATCCACCTTTCTTTCTTTCTTTTGCTATGTCCCAATAATTCCTGACTCAGGTCTAGCAGTTCCTGGTTGAATTTTGTCAAGGACAATTCTTGCTCATCCAGCGGGACCTGGTATCGAGTTGACAACTCTATTTTGAATTTCTTTAAGCAATTTCTTCGTTTTGCAGCTTTCCAACGTCAAAATTTCCTTTCCTGATGTCATTTTCTTTGCCTTCCTTAATTTTATACGGATTTTAGCAGCCAGGAGCTCATGGTCACTTGCAACATCGGCTCCCCCTTCTTGTTCTCACATCTAACAACAGTGATGTCTTGCATTTCTTATTGATAGTGATGTGGTCATTTGGTTTTTGGTTTTTCCGTCTGGAGAGGTCCATGTATATTTGTGGATGTCTCTACGCTTAAAGATGGTTCCTCCAATGATTAAATTGTTTTCTGCGCAAAATTCCGCCAAACGGTCTCCATTGTCATTTACGTCTGCAGCTAGTCCTTCACGCCCCATTATGTATTGTCTTTGACTATTAACTTTTCCAACTTTGGCGTTTAAATCACCAAAAACAATAAGTAGATCATGCCTTGGCGTCTTCTATAATGTGCTGTTAAGTCTTTCATAAAACTTTTCTTTCTCCTCCTCACTTTTGTTTTCTTGTGGGGCTTAACACACGATCCTTGCGTATTTGGAATTAAATCTAGCTTTCAGTAATTTTTCACCCATGGGTTCCCATTCCAACAAAGTCTTTTTTTGCCGTTTTAGATAGTATCAAGGCAATTCCATTCATATGTTGATTGTCTTCTCTTCCTGAGTAAAGAATCGTATGACCAGTAGCGAGATCTCTTTTTCCATTGTAAGTCCATCGTCATTCACATATAGACAGGATATCTATTTTATATTTGTCCATTTCATTTATTGTCTGTCGAAGTTTTCCTGTCTGATAAAGTGTGCGCACATTCCATGTACCCACCAAAATTGATTGTTTTGGATTCAGAAGACTTGATAGTCTGGTTTTGCTGGCTTCCTTTCGATTTTGGCCCACACCCATGATTGGTACAGTGTTCTGGATCGCCAGTCCAGTCTGGTTTTGTTGAGCTGCGGTATATGTATCTATTCATGAAACACTATTTGGTCCTTGGTCCGTTTCTCTTTACACTATGCACTACCCTCTCTCAGTTACATCATCGCATCCCACAACATTGATCATCATTTTTATGCTGACGATAGACAACTCTATACCCCACTCAGCATGAACAATCACCAAACAACTAATGAAACAGCCATCATCAAACACTATTCGCTAGAATGCAGCAATGTTTCGGCATCACGGGCATGGCTCTGAAGTGGTTTGTGAGTTATATTACCGATCGTACCCAGCGAGTCATCATAAATGGCAGTCCTTCATCTGCAACAAATATCCACTTTGGATCCCACAGGGATCAATCCTTGTCTGTTTCTCTTTACACAATACACTACACCTCTCAGTTACATCATCGCATCCCACAACATTGATCATCATTTTTATGCTGATACATAACTATACCCCACTCAGCATGAACAATCACCCAACAACAAAGAAACAGCCATCATCAACTGTGTGTTAGACATCAGGACCTGGATGACAGAAAACAAACTGAAATTCAACAATGACAAGACAGAATTGATAACATTTAGAAAAAAAGGAAAGGACATTAAACTACATGAGCTGGTCATAAACAATACGACTATATGTAACAGCCATAGCGTCAAAAAATCTCGGTCTTCTTTGATGAATTTTTACACATGCATGTTCACATTACCAAAGTTGTCAAACAATCCATTATGTCCTTAAAAGCATTTCTCGTTTCCGAAATCTGTTAGACGAAGAAATATGTAAAATGCTTGTCCATGCCCTTGTCACAAGTCGTCTTGACTACTGTAATTCTCTTCTCTATGGGTTGCCAAAGACTTCTATTCATCGATTACAATTACTTCAAAATAAAGCAGCAAGAATTGTAACTAAGACCAAAAAGTCTGAACACATCACTCCCGTTTTGTGCTCTCTACATTGGCTTCCCGTAGAGAAGAATCGTATATAAGATAGCATGTCTCACTTTCAACTGCATTCATGACTCTGCCCCCGACTATCTAAAACATCTCCATAAAGTTCACCACCCCAATCGTCCGCTTAGATCATCACAATCTTTTGCAACTAAAAAGAAGCGTTCCTAAGACAAAATTTCTCGAACGTTCTTTCACCTTTTCGGCCCCAGCTATATGGAACTCTTTGTCAGTTAAAACTAGAAATTGTACAACCCTTCCTTCCTTTAAACAATCACTTAAAACAGAATTGCTCCGCTTCACTTTCGACTCGCATAATATTTAACTTATTGGCATTTTCTAAAACCCGTGTTAAGGGTTTGGTGTTTTATTGATGTATGGTATCTTTAACACTGTCATGTCTATGTAATTATTCTTAGATCTCTTAGTTTGACTTCTTTAACTATTATTATACTTTTATATACGGAGACTTTTAAAACTGACATTTAGACCTATCATGGGATGTGAGGGTTGGCACCTGCAAGTGTGTGTGTGTGTGTGTGTATGTGTGTGTGAGTGTGTGTGTGTGTGTGTGTGCGCGCGCGCACGCATGTATAGGGCCATCTTGTAATTAGCACATATCGTCATTTAGGTACTGTTCATCTTAATTGTAACATTTTTCGTGTATGTAGATGTCTTGATTTTATAGTAATCTTAAATATTGAGTACATTATGTAAGCTATTTTATGATGTATGTCTTGGCCTTTGTAAAGCGCAACTGAGCATGACCCTCATGGATAGGGGCGCTATATAAATTTTGCATTATCATTATTATTATTATTATTATTATTATTATTATTAGTAGTAGCAGTAGCAGCAGCAGTAGTAGTAGCAGTAGTAGTAGTAGTAGAAGTCCAGTAGTAGTAGTAGTAGTAGTGTAGTAGTAGTAGATAGTAGTAGCGCTAGTAGTAGTAGTAATGTAGTAGCACTAGCAGTAGTAGCACTGCAGCACTACTACAGCTGTAGTAGTAGCAGTAGTAGTAGTAGTAGAGCAGCAGTACTAGCAGCAGCAGCAGTACGCAGCAGCAGTGTAGTAGTAGTAGTAGCTAGTACTAGTAGTATTGTAGTAGCACTAGTAGTAGTACATAGCAGCAGTAGTAGTAGCAGCAGCAGCTAGTACCACTAGTAGTAGTACTACTAGTAGTAGTAGTAGTAGTAGTAGCAGCAATTTTTATAGTAGTAGTAGTATATAGTATTAGTAGCAGCAGCAGTAGCAGTAGTAGCAGCAGCAGCAGCAGTAGTAGTACAAGCAATAGCACAGTAGCGGAAGTACATTGTGTTAGTGGTAAATCCAACAACAACAGCAGCAGTGGTAAACGTGTTTGAGATGCATATCCTTCTTTGTCACATCAACAAGATAACTGGACACTCTGCAAACATTTCTACTACCATGTCATAATCGTCCATCATTATGACTGGGACTTTTGATTAATGATTTTCTTTTTGCAAACTTTTTATAATCATTTTGTTACAACATAAAACATTTTTACGATCCGTTTATTATTGATTCACTTAATGAAACTGGAAAATAATGATTTCAATTGCGAATTGTTGTACTGACATCAAGACATCCACGCCTACCCTTAATGATAACATTTCATTAGAGTATAGGACAAATCGACCCTCACGCCTTCACCTGTATTGCCAAACGATAACTCTGCCAACAAAAATCATTTCATATCAAGCTAGCCTTTTGGAATGTCATCACCAGTGCCCCTACTATGGTGATCAGCAACGATTAGGCTGTACCCAATGGAAGAATGACACGAACAAACAAAGATGACAACTTCTTTTCTTCTTCACAGTCTTGTTCTTCTCCTCCTCCTCCTCCTCCTCCTCCTCCTCCTCCTCGTGTTTCGATTCTTCTTCTTCTTTCTTCTTCTTCTTCTTCTTTTTCTTCTTCTTCTTCTTCTTCTTCTTCTTCTTCTTCTTCTTCTTCTTCTTCTTCTTCTTCTTCTTCTTCTTCTTCTTCTTCTTCTTCTTCTTCTTCTTCTTCTATTTGAGGACTTCTTCTTTCTTCTTCTTCTTCTTCAGTATTGGGAAAGGCTTCTTGTCTTCTATCAGTGTTACTTCTCACACACTTCAGGCTTCTTCTTCTTCTTCTTCTTCTTCTTTTCTTCTTCTTCTTCTCATACATCCTCCTACTCCTCTCCCTCTTCCTCCTCCTTCTTCTTCTTCCTTCTTCTTCTTCTTCTTCTTCTTCTCCTCATCATCATCATCATATCATCATCTCTCGTCTTCTACACTCTTCTTCTTCTTCTTCTTCTTCTTCTTCTTCTTCTTCTTCTTCTTCTTCTGTTCTTCTTCTTCTTCTCTTCTTCTCTTTTTCTTCTTCTTCTTCTTCCTTCTTCTTCTTCTTCTGATAAATTCTTCTTCTTCTTCTTTCTTCTTCTTTCTTCTTCTTCTTCTTCTTCTTCTTCTTCTTCTTCTTCTTCTTCTTCTTCTTTATTGACTTCTTGTTCTCTTGTTCTTGTTCTTGTTCTTCCTTCTCTTTCTTCTTGTTCTTGTTCTTGTTCTTGTTCTTGTTCTTGTTCTTGTTCTTGTTTCTTGTTCTTCTTCTTCTTCTTCTTCTTCTGAATATGGGGCTTCTTCTTCTTCCTTCTTCTTTCTCTCTTCTGTCTTCTTCTTCTTCTTCTTCTTCTTTGAATATGGGGCGGAGAGGCCAGCTTCTCTCTCTCTCTCTGAGGGGCATCTCTAATGGCACTCTCTCTCTCTCTTCTTCTCTCTTATTGAAATTGTGAAATGCCCTACTTTTCTCTTTCTTTTCTAACTTTCGATATTAATTGAACTTCTCTCTCACTCATCAAATCTTTAGATGAAGAAAACTCTCTGATCTCTCTCTTTCTAGAGATCTTTCTCTTTATCTTGTTCTTTTCAAGGTCAGGAATGCTTCATTCATAATAATTCTTATATTTAATAGCTATCATCAAATCCTATGAGTACCAGATTATTTTGTGGGCGGTTTAGATCTGAATTCAAAATCAGCTATTATTTCGTAGTGCATTGAATTTGATCTTGGACTTTCTGTATTCATACTTAAGCCTATCTGTAATGTCTGCTCTACTCGACAAAAGGTGGCTTTCTAAATTTCATGAATTTTGCCATAATGATCTTTCTCGTCTCTCTTGTGTTATGTCTCTCTCTCTTTTTCTCTCTCTCTCTCTCTCTCTCTCTCTCTCTCTCTCTCTCTCTCTGTGGGGGTGGGGGTCTGTCTGTCTGTCTCTCTCTGTCTCTCTCTCTCTCTCTCTCTCTAATTTCTCTCTCTCTCTCTCTCTCTCAACCTCTCTCTCTCTCTCTCTCTCTCTCTCTCTCTCTCTTAGTCTCTCTCTCTCTCTCTCTCTCTTGAGGTATAATCTATAATTTTTTATCCAACTTGTCTACAATTTTTCGAGTCGTCCATTTCAACATTCTAATGCGAGGACATTTTTAGGCCAAAAATGTTGTCTATATTTTAGAATGATGGAACATGAATCATCAACAGTATGATACGAGTGTTTCCATTGATTATATAAGATGGAATCACGTCGAAATATAAACCAACCAGGAGATTCACACTTGTTAAGGATATCCTCTATTATCGGGATTTTCTCATCCGTTATCTGTTATGATTTTATGATGATAATAAAGACATCGCGGTTACAAGGGTACCCTCGCCCTAAACTTCGTATGCTAACATGATGGTCTTAATCACAACTTTGGAAATATGTTGCCCCTAGATTCCGCTGGGTGTCTTAAACTTAAATGCTGTTATGTAGTTTCTTAATTCAAATTGTGTTAGTAACGATTTCATTTGTTCGTCTTCGGAAAGAACAGCTACAGACGTTTTAATTTATTTCTTGTAATGTGTTATGTCTTGGTTTAGTTTCGTTGTTAGTAATGTTAGGGGTCTTCTTCTGCATTTTATGGGGGGGTTCAAAGTACTCGTACATTGCTATTTGGGGCCGTTAACGTCCTCTTCTAGCATGTGCCCGACTTGTTTCTATATTTGCCCTTTGATTTAATGGATTATTGGTTTGATTCTGCAATGATCATACAGATCTTGGTTGCTGATTTTTTCGATACGGTCGACGCCAATAATATTCCTGAGATGTGTTCTATATTTTTCCAGATTTTCCAGCAAAACCCCAAGCTCCGTTGTTGTATAGTGGCATTGGTATGACAAGTGCTTCGTACAGTTTGTATAGTGGCATTGGTATGACAAGTGCTTCAGTACAGTTTGTATAATGGCATTGGTATGACAAGTGCTTCGTTACAGTTTGTATAGTGGCATTGGTATGACAAGTGCTACGTACAGTTTCCCAGTTTAGTGGCATTGGTATGACAAGTGCTTCGTACAGTTTGTATAGTGGCATTGGTATGACAAGTGCTTCGTACAGTTTGTATAGTGGCATTGGTATGACAAGTGCTTCGTACAGTTTGTATAGTGGCATTGGTATCAAGTGCTTCGTACAGTTTGTATAGTGTCATTGGTATGACAAGTGCTTCAGTACAGTTTGTATAATGGCATTCATTGGTATGACAAGTGCTTCGTACATTATTATTTGGCTATTGGTATGACAAGTGCTTCCTTCACAGTTGTATAATGGCATTGGTATGACAAGTGCTTCGTACAGTTTGTATAATGGCATTGGTATGACAAGTGCTTCGTACAGTTCAATTCTTTTTGCTCCCTGATTACATTTTTTCTGTTGCAAATGTTTTTCAGTTCATATAAGGCGTTTTGTGCTTATATCTTTATTTTTGATGTCTTCTGTTGTATTTATCAGGCTTCCTAACTTCCTAGCGCTTTTCCATTCTTCTTGGTGTCTTTTATTCTTGTTCCTGTTTTTGATTCTTGACTCAGATTCCATTGCTTATAAGGTGTTACATATTATTGGGATGTAGCTCTGTGCTTCATCTTGTGTATCGAAAATCAAGTCTACATGGTCTGCATATTAGCAGTATCAACTTTCAGTTAGTCTGTATTTGGTTGGCAACTGATGAAATTAGATATTTAATGTTGTTTAACTTATCCACGGTGAACAAGAGTGGGCCTATTTGTTCCTTGTGTTGTTTCAGGGTTAAACGTATTCATTGTTGTCTATCTATGTTATCAGTAAACCAGTCTGATTGGCAAGTAGTCATCTGATTAATTCAACGTTCTTTCTGAAACAAAGTGTTGAGAACCATGTTCTGTTTGACATTAAATTGTGTTGAATGCAGAGCGCATGTTGATATAGGATTGATAATTATCATTGTACTTCATTCTGCTCTTCCTTTTTAGCCATGATGAAACAATATCATGTAAACTATTCTTACTGAAACCGGTGACGGTGATATTTATCCTCTTGGCTTTGTGACTTACCGATACATTAGGCTCCATCGAAGATTACAGTTGTTATTCATTCATAATATGCCATTATCTTTATATTTTAATGACTTACATTGGTTGGTACCGTATGGAGATCACTGTCGAAGTTATCTAAAACTGTGATCGGTTGATTCATTCATGTAAAGACGATAGTAAGCATGATTACGTTATCCAGAGCCAATGACAGCACAGAAGCGTCTCCATTAATGTAATGATAGGATAAACACGTTATCAGTGAAGACTTTCATGTCCTAAAGGACATAATATAACATATCAATACGTTATTCCATACCATGTCCTAAAGACGATAGGATAGTTGATTCCATACCATTTAAAGACGATAGGATAGCTGTTATTCCATACCATGTTCTAAAGACGATAGGGATAGTGATTAGGTACGTGATTCCATACCATGTCCTAAAGACGATAGGATAGCATGATTAGTACGTGTGATTCCATACCATGTCCTAAAGACGATAGGATAGCATGATAAAATATTGACATTTTCAGTTTGGACAACTATATAATAGGCAAAAACGATGGGAATGAGAGGGTCTAAAAAGATGATTATAATATCGTACCTGATACGCTATGTCTCTAGACAGATAAACAGTTCAGGAAGAAAGAATTACTTAAACTTTTATCCACCATATAAAAGACATTATTATTCCTTTCCGATCTACATGCACAGATTGTTGTAACATCTGTTATCACGGGACTTCCTTGTCATCATCCGTCTCTCATGGGACTAGATGTCGATCCACCCACCTGGACCAGGGGTAGATTTTGCTCGAAAAACTAGAGAAAATGTTTCAACCGTTGGCGAGGCTCGAACTCACTACCTTTTGGTTGAGAGGCCGACACCTTGCCTCTGGACTACCGAGTCCCCCAATAGACTTTAAATCAAAGTCAAAGAGCAATTGTTTGGTATCTTTGCTCAAGTCTATAATTCATCTTCCTGGTTTTCATATATATTTTTCTCGCCTTCATCCTCAGATGCTCTATGGTTAAGAGCTAATATTATAGATTGATCACTATTCTAGCTTAACTACATGTACGTAAAAGTGGAGAACAGTCCACGCAGGCGTTTCAGCTGAACCGTAGTGTTGTGAGCTTCTAATCACGACGATACTACAAACCCGCAGGGGGGGGCAGATTCGGTTCAAATTCACAACGTTGTCATTGTAGGGAAAGGTATTTCACTATACTTTCCTTAAGAGACTCAGGTATGAATGAGTACCCAGCTTTAGGTAGAGACTAGAGAAGGATCTTGTTATCGTGTTAATACGAAATGCCTAACAGGATTGTGTATGTATGCTTCATCGGGAGTTGAGAAGGACTTTGAATGAAAAACGCATTTTCTTCAATCCCATTTTGATGTTTAGAATTATGTGATGTTTTGCTGAGTTTTGGTGTAATTGCGCCCAGAGCCTCCTTATTCGGGGAAAAGCTGCGCATTATAAATGTAAGTAAGGTAAAGTTCCTTCAAGGACCTTAAGGCTATAGAGCCGGAGCTTCGTGTGAAGCGGAACAAGTGACAATAATCACCTCCTGGCCAGGACGCTAGTCTGACGCAGATTTTTACTCCCATTAGTACTTGTACCCATTTGCACCTGGGTAGAGTGGGGAAAATGCGTGTTAAGTGTCTTTCCCAAGGAACACAACGTCGGCCATAGCTTTGCTAGATTTGAACTCGGGACCTCATGACCCCAGTCCGGCAGCCTAACCGCTCGGCCACCGACGCCACATTAAATAAGAGTTGTCTCTTAAACCATGATTTAGGTTGACATATTCCAAAGTGAATCAAATTTATAAATATCCACTATTATTATTATTATTATTATTATTATTATTATTATTATTATTATTATTATTATTATTATTATTATTATTATTATTATTATTAAATAACCTGCTGGGAGATTAAATGATGTACAGTTGGTGAGCCTGCACTTATGTGGGGATACCGACTACATAAGCCATCTTTATCTTTTTTTCATTTTTAAATTGCATAAACTTGCATCGCCCTTGCTAATCTACAAGTACCGGGTAAGTAGAGAAAGAAAACAGTCCATACCTTCCAATGGAGTTCATGATATAGTTGGCCAGAAAAAATATCCCGCACCGGCACCCAGACCAAACAAGGCTATCATTAGTCCAAACAAAGTCTCAACTTGTGATGAGGTCATTGGCTGGCCATTTATATTCCAGGTATGTGGAATTCATGAAGTCCTTAATGAGCTAGTATAAAGAGGATCGGAATGCATACGAATCGATTTCAACGTTTGATAACACATGGCAGAGTACAGGAGAAGGGTGGGTGGTGGGTAACAATTCATTATAATTACAAATGTATTATTCCTATCATTAGTGTAGTAGCAGTTGTTGTACTTAGCATGTAGCAGCAGTGTAGCAGCAGCAGCAGCAGAGTAGCAGCAGCAGTAGTAATA
>JAXRKP010000253.1:302500-310000 GCA_037039925.1 Doris montereyensis | reverse complement strand
TACAATCAGTGAATCAAACGACCTAGACGACACGGCGACAGATACGAAACACAGCGAGAAGAAGATATATCTACATATTTCAGACAGTGAGACCGAGTATGACAAAGAAAACCTAGCTCAATTGGTGAAAACTCATCCATGGAAAATCAACAAGGTGGTAGCAGTAGGCCCTAATCACACAAGTTTTGCTGACATGGTCAAGCAATTTACTTTGATAAAATAAGCGTCCAGATCTTCAAAATCACAAAAGACACAGGAAGGCATATTACACAGCCAGATCGCAACAAGAACTTTTAAACATTTCAAACGACACATGTTATTCTTTTTTGCAGAGACTGAGGATCTTATTATTGAGTATTGCGTTACCGTTCAAATGCCTACTCTAGCATTAACATCTCTTAAAATCTTTAAAACCAATAGTTCCTATTTGGGTTTAAGATTATCTGCAGTTATTTGTAAATTGTTTTCAAAGATATTTTTTCTTCTTTGGTTGCATCTTCGTTTGGTCCATAAGCTATTAATACTTTAATTTCTCTTCCCTTTGGTTTAATGTTTACCTCATGTCTTTTGCATGTCTTTTATGTATTAGAAGGCCTACTCCTGCTCTAACTCTATTCTTACATCTACTTCTGAGAAGAATAGAGTATGATTTGGTTTTACATTTTCTATTCCTTGTCCTTTTTCTTTGCTTCTGGATAACCAAAATATCTACTTTGAATTTCTCTCTCTCTCTCTTTTTCATTTATTGCTCTCGCATTCCATGGTCAAAAATCAAAGTCTTTGTTCATTTCCAGTGTCGTCTTCTGAAGTTCCGCCCGAATATAACATCTTTGGTTCTCTGAATCGGTTGGTTTGGGGTAAACAGGTGATTAGCCAGCTGTATCCTGTGTAGCTGGTGGAGCTGCCACCTTGAGCCCCTCCCTACTGGGCGTTGGTTTTGTTTTTTCTTGTAGGGGTTAACTCCACAAGCCTTTGGTCATCCGAGACTGGCCTGCAAGGCAACACGTTGTTATTTTCTGTCATGGCTAACTCCTTTAGCCTTTGGTTAACCAAGACCGACCTGCAAGACATCAGGTTTTGATTTTCTGTCAGGGTTGACTCCCCTAGTCTTTGGTCAGCCAAGCCCCACCTGCAGCAAAAGCCTTAGGTGGAAGCACCTGGCCACTAGCCGGTCAGTTAAAGTCTTAGATGCTACCCGAACTACTACTACTAATAATAATGCATAATTTATATAGTGGCTAATATCCATAAAATATGTTCAAATGGGCTTTATAATGACAGTGTGATGTGGAACATTGTGATTCAAGCAGGTGACAATGATAATAAATGATAATTCATAATACAGCGAAAAACAAATACACACTTAAGTTATAGCAATCACGCATTTAATTCAGTGTATCGAATGCAGAGCAAAAGAAGTTTCTGTTTTCAAATCTTTTGAAGGAGTCGAGTGATTTGGAATGTTGTGTATGAGATGACAGAAAATGTAAAAGCATGATAAAAATAATAATTAGATTTTTGACATTTTACTATCAGTCTATCAAGTGATAAGACATTACTAGATCACCGCGAGTGATGGAAATGGAAAAGGGTGGACAACAACAACAAAATTATCGCAAAAAGAAGAAAAGAAAGAAAAAGAGCTCAAATTATTAGAAGGTGATTGAAAATCCATCAGAAAAAAAAACAAAACAAAAGCAACAGCTAAGTACAGCACAACTACCTGTCTTGAGCCCTTGTCATCGACTGTTGCCTCACTGCAGGTGGAAATTCCAATTTCTTTACGAGTCATGTCAACAATGTTATCAATCAATGAATGTCAGAATGCCGGTTGTCGAGGAGTGGATTATATATATAGTATATGAATTCCACATTAGATCGTAAGCTGACCATCGTGAGGAGAAAGTTTAATTTAACTTTTTTTAGTTTCATAACTACGCAACTGCAGTGTGCATAATTGTGATTTTTTTATTAACTGTGTGTTACAATCGTACAAACATGTGATGTTGAATTAATCCATAAAACGCGTATTCTCATGATACCACCACTGACTCAGTTTCAATACGTGTTTTACTTTTACGCAAACGGAAATTCAATAGTAATAATAGCTTTGTGTGGTCTAAAAATAAACGTATAATGCAGTGTCAGCATGCAAGGACACGACTTAATTACGTAGCTGACAGAACTGGTGTAAAGTGCGTATGAAATTTTGCTTCAGACGAGTGTATACTACTAATTGAGTAATTGTAACAGTGATAAGGGCTTGTCTGACCATGTCGTCAGATTATTGATTTCCACGCAAAGTGTTACTAACCTAGAGCCGCCGTAAGGTTGGGAGTAGGCGCCCCCTAAAATAAATTATATTATTATTATTATTATTATTATTATTATTATTATTATTATTATTATTATTATTATTATCATTATTATTATTATTATTATTATTATTATTATTATTATTATTATTATCAATATAGTTAGTTGTTATGGTTAGCGTCATCGGCAGAAGCCAGCCCCAATTGATGACGTACGACGCGGCTGTTTCACACAGATTATGTGGCCATACAAACAACATCGTCATTCGTATGGCAGTATTGGCAGCTTTTCGAATAGTAAATTTAAAACAGTTCTCGTTCAAAAACAATGAAATGTCTGATCCATGGACTCGTGTGCAAGATTTTGCCATACTTTCTCTTTTAGGGGGAACGCACAACCTATGTAAAGAAAAAAGTTTAAACAACAAAGAAAAATCAAGTAATTTCTTAACAGAGAGAGAGAGAGAGAGAGAGAGAGAGAGAGAGAGAGAGAGAGAGAGAGAGAGAGAGAGAGAGAGAGAGAGAGAGAGAGAGAGAGAGAGAGAGAGAGAGAGAGAGAGAGAGAGTAAGATAGACAGACAGACAGACAGACAGACAGGCAGATAGAGACAGAAACAGACAGACAGACAAACTGACAGACAAAGACAGACGCAGATACTAAGAGAGAGAGAGAGAGAGAGAGAGAGAGAGAGAGAGAGAGAGAGAGAGAGAGAGAGAGAGAGAGAGAGAGAGAGAGAGAGAGAGGGAGAGGAGAGAGGATATATATATATATATATATATATATATATATATATATATATATATATATATATAGATATAGAGATATATATATATATATAGAGAGAGAGAGAGAGAGAGAGAGAGAGAGAGAGAGAGAGAGAGAGAGAGAGAGAGAGAGAGAGAGAGAGAGAGAGAGAGAGAGAGAAGAGAGGGAGGTGTAGAGTACGGGCAGGTGGTAATAACGAGAAATTTCACATATTGTTTCGCTGCTCAGCCCAAAAAAGGGCCTGGGGTGCTTATTTCAAGCAACCAAACAGAAAAGGCAAGTACTAGAATCTAGTAGATGAGGTGAACCTTGACATGCATCCTTCCTTAGGGTCACCTTGATACCCAATGTCACTCCCCCTATCTCCAAGGTAATTAAATACACGTACCTGTAACAGACTGCTGGACACCAAGACCAACTGAAAACTCAGCAAGCGTATCGGTTGCTGTTTCAAAAACTCCCAACATGACCTCAAACCCGACTCATGCCCACATGTTAGTTCACAACCAGGTTTTATTGCAATTTACACCGTCCATGGTGGTGATGATGATGAGCCTTTAGTCCCCATTGTCAGGGTATAGGCCATGGACGAACATATGCCAGACTTATCTGTTCTCTGCTAGCTTGCTTATCTTGTTCCACGATGTTCCCCTTCTCTCACTCTCAGCATCTTTCTCCACACATCTTCGCCATGTTGCTCGTGATCTGCCAACCTTCAGGCACCCTGAGGAATATAATTTCAATATAGGACTCTCTTGGCTGTGCTTCCTGCTGGCCTATCCATCTCCACTGTCTTCCTTTTGCCCACTTCTGTCTCAATATCCTTTTGGTAGGTTTTCATCCATAGTTCTTTATTGCTTATCTTGTCTGACTATTTTTATTTTTTTATTTTTCCTTAAACATCTATTTACAAAAGTCTGTTTCTTGCTTGTACTTGTAGTTGTATTTGTTTTTGTCATGCGCCATGTTGCACTGTCATAGAGTAATACAGATTTTTTATACTGTCCATCACATTAGTACATGCATTTTATACTGATCTCAAGATGAAGCAATAGGCAATGTCAGGAATAAAGTCAAAGGTAAAAGAATCGAGGGTAAGGAAGATATACCCGTATCACAGCCAAACCGACCAACAGCCAGGACCACTTGGAATCAATTTCATCTAGTCTTCTTGGCTTTGTCTGCAGAGCGGTGTGAGTGTGAGAGTGAGAAATGTGAAATCTATTAATCTCTGTATATATAAAACTGTACATCCCAAACTTTGAGTTTGACCGCTCTAATCTCAGGAACCACTGCCCGCAACCACCATATGTCACAGACATATTTCAAATAGCCTTTTAGGTTTTTAGCGAATAAACTCTTGGATGAAATCAGTAGTTTATTTGATTAGAAAAAGATTTTTTGCCTGCGATCTATGAAACTTTTTTTATTGTTATTGATACGCATTCCTTCACTTCCGGTCATTAGCAATGAAAGCCCGCCTAACCTAAATATCGAATACTATCGGTATTTGATGTCGCCCTGCACCCAATAAATAATGTGCAGTTCATCTTATATAATTTTAAAAATAGTCTATTTCATGAGCAAAACTTAGACTGAACGAATCTCAGGAACGACAATGATTTCAAACGTCCAAATTGCACATGGAGTTAGAGAATCGATGTGGAATCAACAATGGCCTATCTAGAATTATGGCAACAGCTGTTATACCTTTACTCCTGCCATTTGAGTCTTGAAATATTTATTCGAATAAAGGCAGCCATAAGACTTGAAGCCTTGCTTCTACCAAACGACCGTAGTAAATAGATGAAAGGAATAATTTTCTTCTTTTTTTTTTCTTCGAGTAAAATGTGTGCATACATTTTTGATGTCATGCAGTGTGATGAAAATACCCCCATTGTGTGCAAAGAAATAGTTTGTTTCATTTTAATTGTGTGCATGTTCTTCATTGGTATATGCAAACATGTCTCAGCACCTATTCTCCCTGGTATGCTTCACATCACAGCGCACGGCTTAAAAGGAACATTGCTCCATGGAGATCATCTTAGCCAGGTTACTTTACTTACCCTCGTGGTGCTTGGGCAGCACATAAGGCTGACACAGTCGATCGCTATTGATCGCGATCAGAAGCCAATTTTGTCCTCTGCTCCCACGTCCATCCTTGAATCTTCGCGTCTTTTTTAGCTTCTCCTCAAGGTTTCTAAACTAGCAGACCGACCTCTCTTCCTTGTTCCCTGAGGGGTCCATCTTAATCTTAGCCAGTTTACGTGGTTCTATTGTGCCAGAATTTGTAGCCATTTATTATTACTGCTGTCATCCCAATACGAGTTATGTAAGTTTTCATGCTGACTATAATACGCTGAAGAAATATATAATAACATTGACTTAAATAATCCCGAGGTTTGTGGAAAAACAGTAGAGTTATCAACCCTAAAGGCCAATCACGGTTTTTAATGACATATGGGTATGTTTCCATGTGTTCGTCATGCGTGATGCGTATTGTCTGTTTCCATGAATCAATTAAAATTTATAACCATTCACAGTAAAAACCAAAAAGAAAACACACCATAAGATAACAGTAAAACGAATACATGTATTCAAAACCATCTTTATTACATTCATATAAACCCCAAAGGTATTTGAATACTTTAAAATGATTTGCATAAAATCTTTTGCAATCACTAAAACAACTTTAAAAAAGAAAAAGAAATTCCTATTGTTTTAACATTATCTCTTTTCTTTTTCCCCTTCTTTCCTTTCTCTTCGTCTGTTACAGCCTTGACATCATTTGAAGCTGGTTCAAGTCTTATGGCATGACCTGTCTGTTTGATGTGATCAAATAGCTTGTTGCGAGATTGAAAGCCTTTCTGACAGATATTGCATTTTACACTGTCTTTTAACTGCAAAAAAAAGAAGGCAATATCGATAGAAAAATTAGTTTTAAAAATTAAAAATTAAAACTCAAATTCATTAAAATAATGACTCATTAACTGAAATATTTTATATTGACAAATAAATGTAACTTTTATTAATTCAAATGTCATGTGACTACAATTATGAGGATAAAATTTCAGAATAAACCCCAACATGATACTTTCATTCCTCTGTTTCTTTCTTTTTTTTTTACCAGTTCCCATTCGTTGTATGGGTTAAAATTAAATATCATATCTTTCTTTCTCTAAATCTTTCGGTTTTGCAAGAGCAGGTGATTAGCACACTGAAACCTAGGTAGATAAAGACAAGGGAATGTAGTTAGCTCCGTTGGTAGCACGCTTTCTTTTCATGGTGAGGCGATGGGTGCCGACACGTAGAGGTCGCAGGTTCGATCCCCATGGTGGCCAGGATTTGTTTCTGTCAATTCCTTGTATTTGTCTCGTCTTTGTTCCTATGGGGTTTTCAATTTATCTTTTGTCATGACCTTGAACCCTAGGTAGGTGGTGGGGCTGCTACCTTGAGACCCCTAACAGGTCTTGGTTGTGGCTTTCTGTCAGGATTAACTCCTTAGCCTTTGGCCAATCAAAGCCCATCTGCAAGACACAGGTTGTGATTTTCTGTCAGGACTAACTCCCTTAGCCTTTGATCAGCCAAAACCCGCCTCCAAGGCAGCAGGTTGTGATTTCCTGTCTGGGTAACTTCCAAAAGCCTTTGGTCAGTCGAGATCCACCTGCAATACACCAGATTGTGATTTTCTGTCAGGGCTATCTCCTTTACCCTTTGGTCAGCCAAGACCCGCCGTCAAGGCAGCAGGAGGTTCATGGAAGACAGGACCATTTACAGGTGCAAACACCTGCCCACTGCCCATATTCCTCAGTTACAATTTCATATATACATAATCATCATCATTATTGTCGTTATACTCATTTCGCTTTGTCTTAGTGTACGTCTCCAATTAAAAAAAGGTACTATCAATCAAATACTTCCTCCGACCCTTCTGAAACTGTCCCATCCTGCTAATCATTTACTATGCCTTGCTCTTCCTCCCCCCCACTCACCCTCACCCCTTCACCTCTTATTCATCTTTATCTTCACCTATATTATCTCAGATATCACACCTTTTTTTTCTTGATAAATGTACCAATATGTCTTCTTTTTTTGTTGAGTTGGATTTCTTGTTGTATCGATAATTAAAAGTACCTTTTTATTCCTCTCTTTAGCTTTCACTTTTCTTTCTTCATTATCTTCCTGCTGGTCATCATTCAACTCTGTGCTTTGGACATCTGATAATCTGTCAACCACAGGGGTATCTGGCAATTCATCTTCCTCGTCAACACTGTTATCATCAATGGGCTGATTTTCCACCGGTTCGCATTCGTCTGTTTTATCTTGTGGCTCAGTTGTAGTTGCAGACTGACATAAAGATGATATAATATATGAAAGTGAGTTTAAATTAAAGATAGCAGCAATACTGATGAGAGTGAG
>JAXRKP010000253.1:265000-297500 GCA_037039925.1 Doris montereyensis | reverse complement strand
ATCAGAGAGAGAGAGAAAGAGAAGAGAGAGAGAGAGAGAGAGAGAGAGAGAGAGAGAGAGAGAGAGAGAGAGAGAGAGAGAGAGAGAGAGAGAGAGAGAGAGAGAGAGAGAGAGAGAGAGAGACAGACAGACGGACAGAGAGAGGGAGAGAAATATGGGGTAGAGAGAGAGAGAGAAGAGATAGAGAGAGAGAGAGAGAGAGAGAGAGACAGAGAGACAGAGAGAGAGAGAGAGAGAGAGAGAGAGAGAGAGAGAGAGAGAGAGAGAGAGAGAGAGAGAGAGAGAGAGAGAGAGAGAGAGAGAGAGAGAGAGAGAGAGAGAGAGAGAGAGAGAGAGAGAGAGAGAGAGAGAGAGAGAGAGAGAGAGAGAGAGAGAGAGAGAGAGAGAGAGAGAGAGAGACAGACAGACAGAGAGAGAGAAATATGGGAGAGAGAGAGAGAGAGAGAGAGAGAGAGAGAGAGAGAGAGAGAGAGACAGACAGACAGACAGACAGAGAAATATGGGAGAGAGAGAGAGAGAGAGAGAGAGAGAGAGAGAGAGAGAGAGAGAGAGAGAGAGAGGGGAGAGCGAGAGAGAGAGAGGAGGAGAGAGAGAGAGAGAGAGAGAGAGAAGAGAGAGAGAGAGAGGGGGAGGGAGGGAGAGGGTACAGAAAGAGAAATGGACATAGAGTAAGAAAAAAAAAGAGAGAAATGCGGTGGATTTACAACGGTATACATGGTTTTGAATAAATATCCTAGCACATCATATCCTTAGTGTGATAATCTGACTCCATGTACGTTCGTTGACAGATCAATTGGGAGTTACATTGCATTTTGCAAAGCAAGAAGAAAAGAGGATCGCCAAAATGAGCTACTATTTTTTTTTAAATTTAAAAATGTTTTAATATACAATAATTGCAGCGCTAATCAATGGGCTTTCCGACATCAAGCTTCAAAATGGAGCCTAACTTACATTGATAATTTACTTAAGACAGTGTACTTGAAGAATTTGTATCCTTCCACCCCTTCACCCCCACCTCTGGCTTATCCCCTTCCTTCCTAATAACACGCCACTCTCACAAAACGACAGTGTTTACGCTCCCCTTTCTTTCCAAAGGGGACAACTGTCTATTGTCTAGGATCGCGTCTTGAGTGAGTGCCATCTATTGTCCTTTCTGGCCCAAACACCATCTTCCGCTGTCGTCTGGTCATTTCGCCCTGGTCTGTTCACGAACAGACATTCACCAAGGACAGGCGGAAGTTGGCTGTTCGAAAAGCACAGCGGAAAAATAGACAGATGGATAGACACAATGTTGTAAATACTATTTATTGAGAAAGAAAAACTATCGTGCTACTTGTGCATTTATTTGTAAATTATTCAAAGCGTGCTTACAATGCGTGAAAATCACATTGTTACTTTTAACTCGGGCGTTTTAGACATTGCCAATACTTTCTAAGTTTCCCTGGCTCGTCCATTTTACGCAACAATTTAACATCTGCAGTGTTTGTGATTTAGGATCATGAATTGTCAAGGGAACAAAAAGAGAACATTTCGTATCGCAGAGAAGACAGTGTAAAAAATGTCCATCTGGACGTAGAGTCCTGAAGTCTAACATCGCCCAGTGTACATAAATTTAACAATTGGACTGATTTCTTTCGAGGTGGTAATTTTCATTGCCGAAAAAACGCATCAACAAAAGGTCCTGCAGGTTTGAAAGGGCATACTGAGGCCCTGTTCTGGATTTTTCTTAAGAAACAAGAAACAAAAGACAAAATGAGACATCACCGCAGCAATGGAAACGAATGGATGAAATTTAATCCTCGTGTGCTTGTGATTTTAATTCTTCTCCCCTGTTTTTCCATTCAGGAATTATCACAACTTTCAGCAGCCTCCCCGGGCGATCCCGTGCAGTCAACGGGCCCAGAGACATTCCGCGAAGCTCCCGTGTTTCCCAAAGAGACCGACAATGTCCATGCCCATCTGACATTCGGTCGCCTCGTTTTTCCTCAAGATTCATCGAGCAACGTAAGTCTCAAGGAATTGGCAGACGACATTGGCAGACTGGAGGGAAATCTGGCCAGCCTTATTCAAAGCTTTTGGCACTGCAGCGCTCCGTCTTTAACTTGGAACAGCTGCAGGAGTTATTAGTGTTGCTCCTGGAGGATATCCTCAAACAGGTAGGTCAATTTTTTGGCCCCTTCGACGGAAGTGGAATATAGCATGAGGATGACGATGATGATGATGATGGTGTAGAATGATCTATCTGACGTATGTTCAAAATTATTGTTCTGGAATTTAACGGGAGAATCTGTTCTCCAAATTTCAGCCTGCATATAGGCATGGTCATAGTACTGAAAGTGCACTCATTCGTGTCTACAATGACATCATAAATTATGTATATTACACAAATACAGTTATTTTGATTTTGCTCGATCTGAGTGCCGCTTTCAATACTATCGATCATGTTATCTTGATAAACCGTTTAAGAATTGTTTTCAATTTTCATGACAATGTTCTAAATTGGTTTGAATCGTACTTGACCAATAGATCACAGGCCGTTATGTTGAAAAATCAACACAAATCTGAATTCTTTTAAATTTGGTGTTCCCCAAGGCTCAGTACTCGGCCCTCTTCTGAATACTCTTATGTGCCTCCATTGATTAAAGTAATAGAATCTTCTAGACTTTGTATCCTTATGTATGCAAATGACACAAAAACATACTTCCCCATTACGTCCAACAGTAAAGACGAAACGAAAAATTCAAAGCCATGTGAAAGAGGTCATAGACTGGATGACAACCAATAAATTAAAGCTTAATGAGGACAAAAGCAGAAATTGTAATCTTTCAAAGAAAAAAGTCCAGGTCAAATTTTGAAAATGATTTTGTTGTATCGCTGAAACTGACATTGACATTTCATCTGAAACCGTTAGAAATTTAGGTGTTATTCTGTTTTAACGATTTGTCAAGGAAAGACCATATTTCAAATGTTATCAAATCTTGTAATTTTCATGTACATAACATTGCAAAGATTAAAAAATCGTCTTGATCAAGATATAACAAAAACTGCGATGTCTTCTTTACTCTTAAGCAGGCTAGACTACTGTAATTCTCTCCTTATTGGTTGTCCGAAATACATAACTGATAGGTTGCAAAAAGTTTAGAACAGTGTTGCTAGAATAACAACATTAACGTAATCATCTCATCACATCTCACATGTTATAAAAAAACTTCAATGGTTGCTAGTTAATTTCCGCATTGAATTCAAAGATCTAGGTCATGCATACAAGTTTCCAAACGATATGCCTCCCTGTACATCAAAGAATTAGTAACTCCATCCCTATGCGCCAGGCCGCACTTCAAGGTCATTCGAGGCCATGCTTCTAAGAACAAAGACGATTTTTTTCTAAATTTGATTACAAGTTATTTTCAACATGTTCCCAATTTTATGGAACAACATCAGTTTTAAAACCATGACCAGTGTCTTAATATGAAAATTTTAAACGCGGTCCTAAAACTTATTTTTTTACACGTGCTTTCCACAGGTAAACTCTTCCTTGTGTCTGCATTATATATTTTTTTAATGAATAATTGCTTTCATTATTTGTAAAATTGTAATTTTAACATTTCACAGTGTTAAATTTTATTGGCATTCCCTTCTGTAAAGCGCCCTGAGCACCACTTGGTGGAAGCGTACGCCATATATATTGAATTATCATTATTATTAGAATGGAGTTTATAATTGTCTATAAACATGAAGGAACAGGGACAACGTACAAGGTCATCAACGGTGATATTAATGACCGCTGAAAGATTCGACACTTAAATAATATCTTACGGTATATTACACAAATGTGATTGTTGGCAAAAGGCAATTTTAACACCACAAATACCATATCTCGAAACTTTTAAGAAAGTTCATGCGAAACATGACAGAACCACGGCCTTTCCAAAATTCATGGTCGCCCGATTATTGAATTTAGAACTGTGATCTTTCTGTACGAAATTGTGAATGCCTCGATAACCATCACTGAAGGTAAGTCTGTGATATTGTCTAAAATACATCAGCCATGTGCAAAATCAATAATAGAGGCTGCAAATACGCATCACTGTAAGCAGTTATGTCACTGCATCTTCCATTCATTCCCTAATAACGCCTTTTCTAAACTAAATCAATGAGGTAAATAATAAATAAAAAGAAAGATGCTGATTTCGATTCGATCGGGCGCCGTACCACAATCATGATCCCAAAGTTGAATCCAGATTCAAAATATGGTAAACACATAAAAACTATCCCAAATTTTGCTAGTTTGACAAGCGGTGTCTTAAAATACATTAAAGTCAAAATTAGTCCACATGCATGTGTATCCCTTTCATTGAGACCTATTAAAAGAACTGGTAAATGTTATCAAAGCCAAATTTAGACACATCCTTGCTGGGATTTTTTCTGATTTTATTTTATTTCTTTTGTTTCGATTTGAGTTTGGAGATTTTGGTTGTTTTTGTGGGGTTCTTTGTCTTCACGTTTTGAAATTTTTTTTGGTTGTTTTGTTTTAGGAGGGGGGGGTTGATATTAGTGTTTTCGCAGGAAAGCAGTGTATATGTCATACGAGACCTACGGCAAAATCTAACATAACGCGTCTGTTAATTTCAATTTCTGGGGGGGACATAAAATGTAAAAAACACACGTACAACACTGACCAAATTTTACAGGAGAGTTAAATCATGGAACAGTTTTGTGTATTGTTAAAGTGGTTGGGGAGGGGTGCAAAGAGTGGGGGGGGGGGGGAGTTCGTATCACATAACAGACTTTTTAAAAATTTATTTAAACAATAATTACACAATGTACTATCATTTCTCTGTCAACCCTAATAGTATGATGAGATATATCTTCCTTAGGACTGCCCAGGCCAACAAACGAAAAATCCAAAACCGAAAATTAGAGTATA
Source organism: Doris montereyensis (assembly GCA_037039925.1). Classification (NCBI taxonomy): domain Eukaryota; kingdom Metazoa; phylum Mollusca; class Gastropoda; order Nudibranchia; family Dorididae; genus Doris; species Doris montereyensis. The sequence goes on along the minus strand of JAXRKP010000253.1, from coordinate 292,573 downwards.
AGTCAGTTTATCAGAACGGTAACGACAGGTTACATGATATTTTCCCACGCCCAAAACTTACGATAAAGCGGCCTCTCTTTACCACGTGAAAACGTTTATTGGTTTCCATTATAAATGTGATCCCGATTGTGTTGATAATATGACGAAGGGGAAGTATCATTTTCATGGTTTTTCAGAATCCAATAAATAACACGCACCTATTGTTTTTATCAACAGCCCCAGAAGGGTGACTAGCGTGTAAACTTTACATGATAAGCAAATTAATTGGGTCATGTTCATAGCTACTAACTTCTTCAAATCGAAAAACGCGAGAATTAATTCTTACTCACACAACGGCCTGTAATATTCCAGAAAACATTGTGATAATTTTACATGAATTAACACCACCCTTAAGGGTAAATAACAATAAATCCGCCCCACCGATCGCTGACCATTCTGGCGAAATGCAACGCTAGCCTTGTAATCTCAGAATGGAGTCAACAGACTTTCGTCCAATTTCTCGGGGGTACTCGGTACTCCACAGGCAAGGTGTCGGCCTCCACAGGCAAGGTGTCGGCCTCCACAGGCAAGGTGTCGGCCTCCCAACCAAAAAAACCGTGGGCTCAAGCCCCGCCGTCCGTTGAAAAATGGTTCTCGATTTGTTTGGAGCAAAATCCCCGCCCCCCCCCCCGGGTCGACACCTATTCCCATCAGAGACGGGCGATAAGAAGGAGGTTCAGTGTGCATATCACAACACTCTGTACACGTTAAAATATCCCTTGGCAGTTTACAAGGCAGACCGGGCAAAATTTAAAACTCCTTCCAAAAAACCTCAAGATCACCTTAGCTGTGCATGTTGGTAAATCAAAAACGAATTTTAAAATCTCAACTTCTCTGAGAAACTGCAATTAAATTAGAGTTGATTTCACAACAGAATACAGTAAACCCTTATAATATACGTGCGACACACAAAAAATACCAAATACGTTTGGGGTTTTTTTATTCACTGGTTGGCAATTATACATTTTCATTTATTGAATTTTAAACATCATATTGAGCGAATTGCATGAAGCACGCACATCTTCAAACGAGAGCAATACGGGGGTGACCTTGTGTAAGCTGAAGGGTTTTCAAACTCTCTTCAATTTCAGACTGGCAACACGGGTAGAAACGTCAAAGATATGGACCAAACGGCTGGCAGTAGCTCGGCCTCTGCCGACAGCAAGACCGACGACGGAGTGGATAGCGCGGAGATCGACGAGACGGGCGAGGACACGGGCGGTGATGACAACGACAATGCGGCGGGCAATGACGGGGGCGGTAGAAACAATAACATGGATGACAGATCAACTAGAGGTGGAAGCACCACCGGTGGTGGTGGTGTTGATAACAAAGGTCAAGGTGGTACAAACCCGTTCCACGGCGCGCCCGAGGCTGGAACACCACTTGAAGCCAACAGGAGACTGCAGGTCGGGAATCCCAACACTGAAAACCAGCAACAACGCCGGCGCTTCGATAATCGAATACGCCAAGACAGCGACGGTGGCGGCAGCAGTGAGGGCAGGGCGAGCGGGAGCGCCGAAGAGGGCGGTGCGAGCGGTGGCACCAATGCGATCCTTTCAAAGGGCATACCGTCAAACACCAACAAAGTATCGCCCGCGTCCCCGAGAAAACCTCAATTATCCGAGCCGATGATGTCGTCGCTGGCAGCCCAACTGGAGGCCAGACTGAATGACATGATCCAACGCTTGAGCCCCGGCATTGTTGGGCAACATTCCTTCAACATTTAGCCCACATTCGTGCGTCGCCTAGTGAACGGCGTCCGTCTCATCTGGGCGAATCTCCCTTGGCGCCGAGACCGATTTTCGAACCGCTGGAAATCCTCACCGACGGCATGGACAACTCGGCTCCCGCAGGCAGCAAAACGGCCATCGGATCGCAAAGCGTGAGTATCAAACAGAGAATGGCCGTTGTGAGTCATGGCGGACCGCTGGTTGGACCAGAAGACTTCACCTCACCCTTCATGGAGAGGTTGGACGGCATGTCCAACAAAGGGAATAGCCTCAATGAGCGCTCAACAGGAATGGTGAGTTGACAAGGAAGAATTGGTGTAGTGTCAATATGAGCGTCTACGCTATATCGTATCTGTTTGCCTGTATGCATTCATGTATTATGTAGGATATATCCATGTCTGAATGCATGAGTGTGTGTTTGTATGCAGGCACCTTACGACAGCTCTAGGCGCATGTATATATGTGTGTATATATGTATGTATGTATATGGATATTATTTAAGTTAAAAGATGTTGAATCTAAATATATTCCACTTAAACCAAATTGTGGACCATCTAAACCTTTATGGATGACGAGAAATGTTAAGAGACATATTAACAAGAAGAATAAATTGTTTAAGAAATTTTTGAATCATAGAAATATAAATGATTATCAGAAATATATTGACGTAAGAAACGCTACAAAACGTATCATTAAAGACGCCACATCAGTTTTTGAAAAGAAAATAACTTCTGAAATCAAAACAAGAAATCCGAAAGGTTTTTGGAAATATGTAAATACCAAATTAAAGAGAAAAACAGGAATCTCTGATCTAAAGGGATCGTGTGGTAATATGGCAACAAGTGACCGTGAAAAAGCTGAGGTGCTAAATTAATTTTTCGCTAGTGATTTTGTAAATGAGGATAGTACAAACATAGCTTATTTGTGTGAATTTAATAATGGTAACTATTTATCTGACATTGTCATTTCAGGGAACGAAATATTGAAAAGATTACTTAATCTGGATGTTACGAAAAGTATGGGGCCTGACTGTCTCCATCCACATTTATTGAAAGAGGTCGCTAATGAAATAAGTTTTCCTTTTCTATTATTTTCAATAACTCTCTTAAAACAGAAATTGTATCAAATGACTGGAAATTAGCTAATGTTACAGCTATTTTTTTAAAAGGAAATAGATGCGACGCAGAAAATTATCGTCCAATTAGTCTAACATGTATCAAATGCAAAATACTTGAATCCATTTTAAAGGACTTCATAATGACTTTTCTTGAATCTTACAATATGTTGTCTGAATGTCAGTATGGCTTTCGCAGTAAACGTTCTTGTATAACCCAGCTATTGGAGGTTATGGAAGATTTCACTAAATATATTGATTGTAAAAATACTATTCATGTTATATATTCGGATTTTCGCAAGGCTTTTGATTCAGTACCCCATGAAAGATTCTTTGTAAAACTTCAGGCTTACGGTATAGTTGGTGATATATTATGTTGGATTAAATCTTTTCCTATCAAATCGCCATCAGAGAGTAATAGTTAAAAATGAAGTTTGTGACTTTAAACCTGTTAAAAGTGGTGTTCCCCAGGAAGTGTGATCGGGCCTCTCTTATTTATACTATATATAAATAATCTTCCTAATACAATAAATTTTACTTGCAAAGTATTTGTGGATGATACAAAAATTTATTCCCAAACTGAAAACTATTAGGTTTTTCAAAATGATTTATACTCTTTGTTTAGATGGTCTGAAGAATGGCAATTGGACCTCAATATTTCCAAATGTAAGGACATGTATGTTGGTAAAAATAACCCTATGATTTCATATTTTGTTGACGCCAACAGATCCAGTGACATGTCTTTTGTAGAGTCAGAAAAGGATCTTGGTGTAAACTTTGATAAGAATCTGAATTTTGATGAACATATTCATGAATGCATAAATAAGGCAAATAGAATGATTGGAATTATTTATAGAAGTTTTTAATATATGAATGTAAACATATTTTTTACACTTTATAAAGCTGTTATTCGACCTATACTGGAATATGGAAATTGTATATGAAGCCCTTTATTTTAACGGCAATCAATTCTTTTAGAAAAAGTACAAAGACGAGCGACAAGGTTATTGAGAGAATTGGAATATGGTGATATGTCATACGATGTAAGATTTAAATTTCTTTAACTCTCCCTCACTAAAATACAGAAGAAAATGGGGGGATCTTATCCAATTGTATAAAATTGTTCATAACATAAATAATATTGATTATAAATCATTTTTCAACTATTCTCATGTGAATTTTACTCGGGAGAGATTTAAGATTTATATTATAGGAAGTTCTACTTCTGTGAGACATAATTTTTTCATTATACGAACAGTCAAATTATGGAATAATTTACTGTTCAAAACAAAAAATGCAAACAGTATTAATTCTTTTAAAAATGCCATTGATATGGAGCTCTATAATCTAAAATATTTGTATGATGACTGAATGTGCATTATTCTTATTGATTACTATATGTTTATTCATTTTTAAAACTCCATCATTATTTTGAGATGTATGGGGCATTTAAAAGTCAATTGACCTAAATCGCCTCTGAAAGGATATGATGTATGTATGTATGTGTGTATATATATATATATATGTATGTATGTATGTATGTATGTATGTATGTATGTATGTATGTATGTATATATGTATGTATGTATGTATAATATGTACATGTACGTATATAAATATGTATCTAAGCGTGTATGTATGAATGATGTATGTATGCATGTAAGCATAAATGAATGTATGTAAATGTCTATATTATGTTTGTTTGTATTTTTGCTTTATTTATAGCTTTATGTCTTTCATTTTCATTTAAAAAGTTACTTCCATTATAGCAAAATAAAATCTTGTATCAGATAGACAAATATTATGAACGCAGAAGAGCAAAGCATAAAAGGTTCCCATAAGATGTCACATATTTCAAAGGTTAAAATTTTTAAGAAGAGAACATGTGGTCAGGACAGAGTTTTTGCAGGGGAGACACAATTGTGTGGGAATTTTAATTTTGGGCACTATGGGCGGTGGGGTTCAATCTTGAGCACTATCGGGCGGTGTGCCACAATTGTGTGGGAATTTTAATTTTGGGCACTATCGGCGGTGGTGGCGTCGGTGGCCGAGCGGTTAGGCTGCCGGACTGGAGATCATGAGGTCCCGAGTTCGAATCCTAGCAAAGTTGGGGCTGATGTTGTGTTCCTTGGGAAAGATGCTTAACATGAAGCTGGGTACAAGCACTAGCATGGGAGTAAAAGCCTTAAGGGCCTTGAAGGAACTTTACTTACTATCGGCAGAGGGCCACAATTGTGTGGGAATTTCAATTTTGGTCACTATCGGCGGAGGGCCACAATTGTGTGGGAATTTCAATTTTGGTCCCTATCGGCGGTGGGTTCAATTTTGGGCACTATCGGCAGAGGGCCACAATTGTGTGGGAATTTCAATTTTGGTCACTATCGGCGTGGGCCACAATTGTGTGGGAATTTCAATTTTGGTCCCTATCGGCGGTGGGTTCAATTTTTGGGCACTATCGGCGGTGGGGCCACAATTGTGGGGGAATTATAATTTTGAGCACTATCGGTGGTGGGTTCAAGTTTGGGCACTATCGGTGGAGGGTTCAATTTTGGGCACTATCGGTGGTGGGTTCATTTTGGGCATAATCGGAGATGGGTTCAATTTTGGGCACTATCGGTGGTGGGTTCAGTTTTGGGCACTATCAGCTGTGGGTTCAATTTTGGGCACTATCGTTCAATTTTGAGCACTATCGGCGGTGGGTTCAATTTGAGCACTATCGGGCGGTGGGTTCAATATTGAGCACTATCAGCAGTGGGTTCAATTTTGGGCACTATCTGCGGTGGGTTCAATTTTGGGCACTATCGGCGGTGGGCCACAATTGTGGAAGAATTTCAATTTTGGACACTAACCGCGGCAATTTTTTTGGCACTAACGGCGTGGGCCACAATTGTGGAATTTCAATTTTGGGCACTATCGTGGTTTGGGGTTGTCAATTTTTGGCACTATCGACGGTGGGCCCCAATTGCACAATAATTTCAATTTGGGCACTAACAGTGGGCCACAATTGTGGGAATTCAATTTTGGAATTTGGGTTCAATTTTGGGCACTATCGGCGGTGGGCCACAATTGGGCAATTTGGGCACTAACGGCGGGGGGCCACAATTGTGGGGAATTTTGGGCAATTTTGTAGGAATTTCACACTATCGGTTGTGTGGGAATTTCAATTTGGGCAAACAATTGTGGGAATTTCAATTTTGAATTATCGACGGTGGGCCCCAATTGTGTAGGAATTTCAATTTTGGGCACTATCGGCGGTGGGCCACATTGTTGTGGGAATTTCAATTTTGTGGGCCACAATTGTGGGGAATTTCAATTTTGGGCACTATCGGCGGTGGGTTCAATTTTGGGCATACTATCGACCACGTGGGCCACAATTGTGGGGTAATTTTATACTATCGGTGATCCAAGTACGAATATGCTGTCTAACAATATACAAATTGACTGCCTAGAATTTCTTACCTCAAGAACGAGGTTTATCTGGCCTGCATTGTGCATCCTTGGGAAACACTATTCTTAGGTTTTCTTTTGTCCTGCCTAAATACCAACAAACAATATATGGGAGGTAAAGTTTGCAACATAGGAGTTCCCTGTCCAGGAGGCAGGAGTGATCTTGCATCACCTGTTCGACTCATCGATACAGAAACTGAGATAAATTCCTGCTCTACGGGTCTCATGCCATTGAGGGCAATAAAATTAAATGAACAATCTAATATGTATCCTTTTGCTGGGTCAAGAACGCGTGCTTGCAAATTCATTCGTATTCATAATTTTAATCGTAATCTGAGCAAACCTTGTAACAGATCATGCCTCTATAATCCCGAGATCACCAACGATGGGGGATAGACGAAACTAAAATATCAGCTTTTTTTGCCTAGTTTTTTCCTTTACTGTAACGGCCAAATTCAGTAATTCAATCTTTTCTTCACCACTCCTCAGATTAGTAACCTGATGCAGAAAGAGCAAATCTCCATTACTAACTTGGAAACCAGTGGACTCGACATCGTCCAAAAGACACCAGACAAGATGACATTAACATCCTCATTATCAAATTATGACTACATTCCCTCAACAATTCCAACAGCGCCAACAACAACGATGTCAGACGATTTCGATCATATCATCGCCACTTTGCTAAAAGATCTCGCCGACCATCTCAGAAAACAGCGTAGTCAGCATGAGGTGAGTTCCAGAACGAGTGACGTTATCGACCAGGCAGTCACCGAGCTAAGCAAGCTAACGTGGATACAGAAACCTACTCAAAATGATTCATCTACAAATCCTGAATACTTAGTTCACATCACTGCTCAGGCTTCCTCTTCACACAAAGAGGATGCAACTTCGAATGACGACCAAAATACAACCATTGTTTACCGGGCTGAATCAACGCTTGGTAGAGAAGGTCATGTCAAAACAGAAGATTCACAAGGGACTGCAGCCAATCGAATTCTGTCGACCCATGTTCCTCGCTTAAAATAATTACCATTTGTTGATTCAGACTGCTGACGTTCATGAGGAGAATCGAATCAAAAGTACAGCACAGTCGATAGATACAACAGCTATAACAACAGCGAGCAGGAATGAGATATCCACTTTAGAGCCACGTTATGCAAACGATGGAAGTCAGTCAGTGATGACTACACCCAGACCCTGGGACTGGTTGAGATATTTCAAAGGGAACAATGCAGACTCAGATGCCTCTTTAACCATGTTAATCGAGCTGTTGTCAGAGTTGTCTTCAGAACATCATAGTATATCTAGAGAACTGGCAGAGTTCAGCAGCAAGGGACAGAAAATAATAGAAAATGAAATGCAATCAGAGAATTCCACGAGAGGAATCAGTTCCGAAACTGACGGCACAGGTGTTCATAGCGACTATGAGCAACCTGGCTCAGAAATATTAAAAGACTTAGAAAACGGAGACATCGCCAGTGAGGAAGTTGGGAGTGAGAGTGCTGACAACAGCAAAGATGAAGACCTCAAATACACAGAAAAAACTTTGGAAGGTAAACGACCGTCGGATCATCCAAATTCTCTTTTTTGGTGGTGACAACTATGAGCATGAAGACAGCAATAGCGTGGGTGGTTACAATGAAACTGATTCTTCCTCGTCTGAAGAACATGAAGAAGACGATTACATTTCTAGAGAAAGTGATAGCAGTGAGAGCGAGGATGATGATGACGAGTTTAACCAGGATTCTTACCCCACTGGCAGCCCCACACAAGACAACAGAGAGCAAAACAAGGCACCCCTGAAATTAGTTTCAACGAAACCCACAGGAAAAGGTTTACATAAAATATTACGAGCAAACACAGCAAGATCACATCAATGAAGTAGTGAATACAAAACATACCGGGAAAAGTTCTGACAAGAATCCAAGGACTGAAATGAATTATGACCTGGACCATTTGAAGGAAAACAGTAACAGTTTGTATGAAGATGACAGCAGTAATGAAGAAGACGAAACATACGGCAGTGAAAGTAATGGCAATGATTACTATGGTGCTGAAAGAACAGGACAAGAGACTCAACTCTACAGCCCTCCGATGCAAGACGAGCAGTCAGAAGAGATCCCTCATAATGAAATGTCCTCCCTATCGGTTTTTGGAAACCACATCATCACTAAAAGAAATATACAACAATCTAAAATACCAGGCATTTTAACACTTAAAAACGCAAGAAAATTTCAAGAGCCTGAAATCATTCGCAAAAAAAGACAAGCAGCCAACTTTTGGCATCAGCTTCTGGGCTATGGCTCAAACCCCATGGGACAGCAGGGATCATCCACAAATCAAGGCCTCCAAAATCATGGAGGTTTTCAAGGTCATGCTAACCCACAAGGTCAAAGTGGACTTCAAGGTCACGACCCTCTTCATAGCCTAGGACAACAGCAAAGCCAAACTGGCTTTCACCAAACGCCTTTTCAGACGCCAAATCAGCAAAATCTATTTGGGCCATCTCAGGGGCAGGGTCCCCTCCAGTATCCAGTGCCTCCCTTTCGAGGATATCCCCACTACTCTAGGTATGGCAACTATCTAGGATTAAACTACCCTCACTTTGGCTACCCTGGCTACCCTGGAATGAACCATGAGCCTGGGGAATCACCAAGCTTTGAAAGTGGGCCCTCGGCAGATATAATGGAGGAGGTGCTCAACGGTCTGTTCCAGCGATACTGGGAAAATGTTCGCAACATGCTTACAGTGAAAGGGCCTCCAATGACACCTGAAAACGAGTATGAAGGACCCATTACAACGACATCAACGGCAGCACCGACGACAACGACAGCAGCAACAACAACTACAAAAGCAACAACTACAAGAAAGCTAACCACTAAACCACAACCCTTGAACAAAACTACTACAGCAACAACATTGCCCTCTGTGGAGGTGACAAACACAACCTTTAACTCCACAACTGCTGTTAACAGCACTGAAACTCAAATACCTGAAGTTCAAAGTGCAGTCGGACAAGCTGATTTGAGTAATTCAACTTCCTTAACTCGATGGCTCAGATTTTCCACAGAGGAGAAACCGGCAAGAACACAGCTCTGCCCCCAAATTTCTTTCAAAGGAAGCCATTGACAAAAACTTCTCCGTTTCCATTCTTCTAATTTTCTCTATTATGACATCATTCACCCCTCAGAAAAGCAGATGCTATATTTCCTTCAAATTTCAATAACATTCTATTTAAGACCTTTATGAACATGCAGAGAAACAGAAATTGAAATCTTACAGGCAAGATAAATTACTAGATACCTTTATAACACTGTTTCATCATTGAAGGAAATAACTATTTTAACAACAAAATTGGAAAGGAAACATTTGAAATTTTTAAAATGTGGTGGGTTAAGCAAGCCCTTATGAATTGAAGGCATTGTGTTGAACTCATTCCTCGTGTCATCAAAAGAATCACCATTCATCAATAACAAGAGCAATTTTAAAGACAGGCATGGATTCTATGCAATCTGAACAACTGATAGACATATAAGTGTTTCATATTTATATTGTGCAATGCTAGATAAAGAAGCATATTTAAAATAACAAGAGCAATTATAACAGAATCCATCTCACAGCATTTTATGCCAAGTTTCATTTTGATGAAACCAATTAATGATACAGTGTTTTTATAATTGATTCCTTCGAAAAGTTTTAAAACAGGTGACTTGCTCCAATACAAAACGGTAACTCCAGTAATGGGGAAAAGAACCCAAATTCAATAAATGTACTCTTGTTGTTATTGATCCAGCAGCGATAGGGCTTTTTGTCCTTCAGCCCAGAAATATACTCTTAGTGAACTATAAATCTGTCAGATATTAATTCTTGAAACAATAATTCACCTCAGCCCCCCCCCTCTCCTCCCCCACGTACCCACTCGGAAAAAAAAAACTTAAAAAAAACAGAAAGGCACCTATCTGTATAAAATATTGATAATTGTCAATAAAAACAAAATGAATACATTCATCTGCAAAATGTATCTATGGAAAATAGAAAGTATGAGTCGCATCCTTTGGGAATCAAAGTCCAAACAGTAGATACTTCAGATCTATTCACAAATCACATGTCATTCCATAGAACATTTGTAATAAACTATTTGTAACATACCCTCTCTCTTACTCCTATTCATTCTTCTACGTCTTCATGCAAATGACTGTTGAAAACTCATTTCAATAATTTTGATAAGAAACATGCCTTTCAAATTCTAAACTTCCTATGAGAGCTATCATATCTAAATCTTTTTGTTGAGTAAGCCTATCTTAAGTCTTCTAAGTCAGACAAGAACAATATGATATAGTTTCAATCATTCAGTACTTCGTTCAAGTAAGAAATCACACAATGTTCACTCATTTCATGACTCATTCTTACATCACACTGCACCAATCAAGTACCGAGTAGTCAAAAAAATTAATCAGAGTTACAGGTAAACTGATATGTAAAGAGGCACAAACACAAGCAGTTTAAACAAAACATATTCATTTATACATGAGTTCATTATGTCATGTACATATTCTCATTCTTCTTGAAAAGAAGGACAAACGACACCTTTGACTTGATATGACAACCTCTATTGATTCTATATCTTAAGATTTTGAACGAAGCTCATATTTCACATACTATTTGCATTTTGATCCTATTTAAGATTTTATGTTTTTTCTTTATCATCCTTGCCTTGCTGCGTAACACATGAATGCTTTAATAATTATTGTATTATATTTTTTAAATGTGTGTGTGCTGGGAACGAGTTTGAGATGACACAATCTAAAATATATGTATACAATGTCTTGCGTTACTATACTATATAGATATCCTTACATCATAGAGTTTATCTTTGTAAGAAATCAATTATTGACAGAAATAAGAATGTCATGTAACATGTTTAGGGATACTTTGAAATATTTTGTGAAGGCCTATTGATTTGTTAATTTAGTATCCTAGCTTAGATTGGTATCCATGATAAGATCTTAGGAATAGTGATCTATTTCCAAATTTCAGTTGCATTTTATTTCAGTTCTAAACAAAAGACAAGGAAAAACATCAGGGAGATATTAAGTCATTGTTTTTAAGGAAAAACAGCCATGTTTTCTTTTCAAATTTTGGACTTTCAGGTTCTTACGAAATGATGTACTATGACAAACAATTCAAATATTTGTAGATTATAGTTCTTACTGTGAATAAGTTCAATGTGTCATGTCATGTTAGATTTTTGTTGCTCTCAGTCAAAGCTCCAGTGCAACATGGTTTAAACCAGCAAGCATGCATTACTTTCTTCAACTTAAAGTATTTCTTTTAGATTTATGTCAAGGGAAAATCTACGATGCGAACACGTTTTTGTGGAATAAATTATGTTTAAAAAATATATTAATATATTCCTTAATGAAATGTTTCTATATTGTTTGTAAACAGAATGTGTCGGATGAGAAATGTCAACAGAATAAGAAAAACAAAAATAAACAACTGATACATTAAAAACATAATATTACATGTGATCTGTTTTGTTGACTTAATATGTATGTCCATTTTGTATTTAACCCTATACATCTCTGACTTATGTTGCTCTGACTGCCTCTCTGTCTCTGTTCATCTACCCATCCGTGCTCTCTCTCTCTCTCTTTCTCTCCCCCTCTCTCCTTCCCTCTCTCTCTCTCTCTTGCTCTCTCTTTCTCTCCCCCTCTCTCCTTCCCTCTCTGTCGCTCTCTCAAAACAATCTAAGCTACAGCTTACACTAACGCATACACAAGAAGCAAGCTTCAGCAAATGTGACCTAACATTTCATGCTGTCCTACCTCTGTAATTGCTCCTCTTCTTCTGAACTTAGAACATCAGCTCCTTCCACAAGGCCATTCTCAGTTGGCCCGTCAATGATCACAGAGTCCTCTTCCTCAGCTTCTTTCCCGTTTGTTTCCTCTTTCCCTCCAATTTTTTCTTGCTCCTCTTCCAACCTCATTTCCTCTGCAATTATTGCCACCATTTCCTTATGCTTTTTGACTTTTCATGATTACGAAAGCTGAAACCATTCAAAAAAAAAAAAAAAAGAATTTATGTATCAAACAATCGCGACGAATTCACCAATTAGACAATGAAAGTAAAATACAGAGTGACCGCCTAAATGCCCGGTGCTCGGCAAGCAGAGAAAACGGGCATTTAGGCAAAACGGTATTTAGGCGAAAGTAGGTATGGGGCAATTTTGGGGGTGGGGAGAGGGGTGATCACGAGGGGGTGAGAGAGAGAGAGAGAAAGAGAGAGAAAAAGAGAGAGAGAGAGGAGAGAGAGAGAGAGAGAGAGAGAGAGAGAGAGAGAGAGAGAGAGAGAGAAAGAGAGAGAGAATAGGACAGAGAGAGATAAAGGAGAGGGGTGGTCACCAAGGGAGTTCCTCCTGGTTTCAGTATTATGCAGAAATTCAATATTTACGAAAAATGTAATGCGATAAATAGGGACACCTGGAAAGCATTTAGTTCTTTAGCACTGAAGTGGTCAGCGCGCAGCGGATTGACCATCGCACGCCATGAAAACTTGAAGGCACAATGGATACAGCCAATGCAATACAGGGGGCAATAAAACTGTTCACACCTTGTTCCTCATTCGTGATGCGTGCCTGGTCTATTAAAAGCGCCAGGTGATTGTATGCAACTTACGACATCAAGAAAGAGCCGTGGGCGAGTCCGAAAGACTTCAATTCCAATTGCCCAGTGACAATCCAGTAAAGGCTGTGCTGTACAGTGGGTAGTTATGAAGAGAAGACTGGTCATCTTTTATTCCATTACAATGGATAGGTAATGAATGGTGTTTAAAATGCATGGCACATTATTGTCGGGCATAAAAGCCTTATTAGCGAGGGGATTACATTATCTATGATAAAAAAAATTGTAATCAATCACAGACGTATTTTATGATAATTTGGAGAAAACGATACCTGCACTTGCCGCTGAGGCCGGGCATTTAGGCGAAAATCTTGGGTTTTTTAAATGGGCATTTAGAGGGGTAATTTATATAGAAAAAATTTGTTTCACAGAGATTGCGGGCATTTAGGCAAAACGGACATTAAGGCGGCGGACATTTAGGCGGTCACTACTGTACTACTTGTGCTTCTTTCATCCCTCGAAAACTTCTCTCCAAATTCTTCTACATAAAGTTCTGTACCAAAACAAATTAAACACAGAAACACACACACACACACACACACATATATATATATATATATATATATATATATATATATATATATATATATATATATTAATATATTAATGGTTTTGAATCTATTCAGCATTTCTTTTGTAAATAAAATAGAAAAATGTTGACGATCAGTGGAGAAGATGGAGTATAAAATTCTATTGCAGAATATTACTCTAAATACATCACAACATTTATCAAAACAGTGCATAATATCTTCAACAGAGCCAGAGATTCAAGTTTCTATAACATGAACTGGAATAGCTGATAGTATATTTGATTTAATTCATTGAAATTCACCCTGTCCACCAAATGCAGTGATCTCAGGGTGAATTAACAGGAAACAGCAAAATAAAAGATAAGTGACAGCGTGAATGGAAAGAAGTAATCCCCGCTAACCGCCCACGGCGATAGTATATCACCATGCTAGTCTTGCAGGTTATACATACAATCTGATGTTGGTACCCATTTACACCCAGGCTGAATAGGGAAATGATATTAAGTGTCTTTCCCTCAGAGTCCAATCTTGGGCTTAGTTTTGTCAAGTTTTGAACCCAGGACCTCATGATCTTCAAGTTCAGAATCCCTACCACTGAGCTACTGACACCACGCCACACACAGCATCAAACTGCATGCAAAATTATACTGTCAAGTGCATTGGGAAGCACTGTGTTGACATTAAAAAGGAAAATTAAATAGACATCATGGTTTGAAGGTAAACTCTTCAATTTTAATTTATCTAAATATCCTATACTTAAACATGGAGGGAGAAAGGATTAAAGCTGATGTTTTAAACAACACATTTCTTGATTTGACAAGAAAATCGTTTGACGTACTCTCAATAGCTAATTCAAGCAGCAATGTTTTTAAGCAGTAAAATACTTTTGTTTAAATGGAAACGATTTCATGTGTCAATATCAAATCAACTTACGCTTTGTCACTTTTAAAGGCCTTGTTGCATGCCACACAATACAAATCATCATAATATTCTTCCTCTTCTTCAGCTTCAAAATCTTCAGGCACAAGATTGGCCTCTGCCACTTCTGTAAATAAGAATAACATATTTGCTCATGATCAACATTTACATTTATTCAATTTTCATGGGCTTAAAATGAATGTAATAAACATGATGATGAAGATATCTCATACAGTGGAACTCGGTTATAACGAGAGCCCCCTGTTCCAAGCAAAAGTGTCGTTATTCCCGAGCTCTCATTATTCCCGGGCCGTCTAATTTTCTTCCGCTCCTTTGTAAACTCTCCGCTGAGTAATCAGAAAGGATCTTGTCTTTGTCCTTTAGAATTGTGTACAAAGTACTAGAGGGAATGTCAAATCGACGACATATCTCTGCATTGATACATGCAGTTTCTTCTCCACTCTTCTGTTATGGAAACTTTCGTTTCAATGGTTAGCCTCTTTCTTTTTTGAGAATTCATGGTGTAAAAATTAAAAAGAAGTAAAGTAAATAAATAAGACGATGACTTGTGGCTAGCGCAAGAACAAAAGTGTCGACCGATCACAACGCTTTGGCTAGTGGCTATGGTTTAGTGTAGGCCAATGACGTAGGCGTCGATAATCACAACGCTTTGGCTAGTGGCTATGGTGTAGTGTAGGCCAATGACATAGGCTACACATGTGTACAGTTTGCTATGCCGCTGCGCTGCGTGCGAGTCGATCGATAATCACAACGCTTTGGCTAGTGCTGGCTGGTAGCAGGCCTACACACGTGTATAGCCTACGTACATTGTACTGTATGGTACTACTGGTACGATACTCGTTCTTTGTTACCTTCTCCCGCTCTGACTTGATCGTGAATGCGTTTTGTGATATGTGTATGGATGAATGTGTGTGTTAGTTGAAAATTAGGATTTTAATTTCAGATAACCATTTTCGAGTTCTCGTTATTCCAGATCTCTGGATCGCTTGGTGTCGTTAAAACAGTTCTTTTCCAATAGAGAAATAATAAGGAAAAACGGGGATTTGAAAAGTCTCGTTATTAACGAGCTCTCGTTATTTGCGATGTCGTTAAACATGAAGCACCACTGTATATACAGAGGATAAGAAAGAGTGCACGTCTTCTGAGAATACGTTATTTTTCATTTTACAATATAAAAATAAAGATGCATTTATAGTCTGTATCTCCGCACAAGTGTAGGCTCACCGACTGTACATCATTTATCCCCCAGCAGGTCATTTCATTCAAAAACCTTCGCAACTCCGGGGGGGATACAGTACACAAGCCTGTTTTCTACCTATAGCTGAGTGCTCATTCACACCTGAGTCAAGTGAGAAAATTAGAGTTAAGTACCTATCCTAAGAGAACGACAGTGTGAAAAAAAACCACCTGTGCCAGCAGAAGGGCTCGAAAAAGTGTCTTCGTGATTACCAGCTCACAACACTACGGTTTAGCTACAACACCTCATTGTGTATAACATAAGAGGAAGATTTAAAGTTAGATAAAGAGTGCTTAACACATTTCAATAAATGGGTAGGTAAATACATAAAAGGGTAAATGACTACAAAGTGTTGAAAATAATTAGCACCATCTGGTACTACTGTATTTCCTTTAATTTTTCCCACATCCACAACTAGGGTGATCTCATGGGGTTCTGCCCGGACTGCCCTGTAAAACAGCCATGAGATATTTAACGTGCACAGAGTAGATCTTTAACGTGCACAGAGTGTTGTGATCTGCACATGAGACCCCCTTTTATCATCTGTCTCCAATAGGACTAGGTGCCCATCCACCTACCTAGACCAAGGGGGTAGATTTTACTTGAAAACACTTGAGAAAGTGTTTCAACTGTTAGCGGGGCTTGAACCCATGACCTACCTTTAGGGGGAGAGGCCAACACCTTGCCTCTAGATTACTGAGTCCCCCCCATCTGGTACACAACAACTTGTAAATTCAACCACAATATAGATTAAATATATATGTGAATATATGTAATTACACAAGTTTGGATACTATGCTATATTATGACATTGAACTCAGGAACTGGGTAGGATTTAAAGTCTTCTGTTTGACTCTTTATTGGGCTTGATTTTAAATCTCCGTCCTAGAAAGCTGGGCTAGAACTTGCAGAACAAATCAACCCCTGAATCCTTTACAAAGATCTAAACACCACACTGACAACTTGCATGGTAAGGATTATGTACAGACTCTTGAGTTTCCTACACATCAAAACATATCATACATCTTTAAATTTCTCCCTCTCTCCCTTTATTCTTTATGCATCGGTGGCCTAGTGGTTTGGTTGCCCAACTTGGGATCATAAGGTTCTAGGTTCGAATCCTAACACAACAAGGTCCAATATTGTTTTACTTCGGAGAGACATTTTGTAAGCATTTTCCCCACTCAACCCAGGAGCGAATGGGTACCAGCAGCACCAGCTTGGGAGTAAAAACCTGTGACAGACTATCATCCTGTCCAGAAGGTGATTGTTATCACCTGTTCCGCTTCAAGCTATGGAAACACTGATAAGCTCCAGCTCTATGGACCATAAGGGCCTTGAAGAAACTTCAGTTTTAATTTTTTTCTCTGGAGTTTCCTACAAATCAAAAACATATTATAAGGCTAAAACGTTAACATGTCAAATCATCGTAATATTCTAGCAACACCGTAGCTTTCCCAGCATATAGACATGTACATATCCCTAAAATCTGAAATACAAAGCATAGATACTTTTCCACGGAATGTGCATGTAATTTGTGGAAAACAAACATAAAGCAAACATTCTAAAAACCTATTTATCAAACTGACAACCTGTGTATAATAAAATCACTTGTTTGCAACGCCGTCTGTTTTCAACACCATCCAACTGCTGCTAAAAACAAAGGCTGTGTCTCTATTTCATACAATATCAACTAATGAATAGGTTAATATTATGATGACTATTGAAATGGTCATGAGAAAGAATTCGAATATGATCAAGCCTAATAAATGAAAGTAAAATTCACCAACATGCAAACAGCAGACAAACCTGCAGACGGCTCTCCATAGTGTTTATCTAAATTTGCCTCAAGCTGTTGCAAATCTTTTTCTAATGCAGACATAGCTGACCAACTCGTCTCTTGATAGTTTTCCATATTCCTGAAAAGTCATAGAAATTATATTTATAACTTGTTTCAAAGTAAGAGAAATCCAAGCATCATAAATGTCATGAGAAAGTTATTCCATTCATCTATTACCTTTAACTGACGGTCATGTCATTTGTTCTGCTTATCTATTTGGGTTTTTTTTCTTTATTTCAGATAATTTTTCATTAAAGTGTCTTTGGGGCTCTGCCAGGTTTGCTTGTTATCTCAGAGAAATTTCGAACAATGTAGATAAATTCTCTTATAGTGATGTCAACATTAAGAACACATCTTTAAATTACAACATTTCAATGATATACTTGAAGTAGATCTTTTACTTTACATCAAACTTAATAATTTTGTGACAGTCTGCCAAAATAAGTTTTTGATAAAGAGAATGTTCACACTCAAGTCAATGATATTCCACAGGAAATAAAATCTAAAGTAAAAAATATGCCTTTATACTTTTTCCTTTCAAGGAGCTCTTTTTCTCTCTTCTGCCTCGATTTCTGTTCTATCTCAGCAGCTCTTGCCTCCAACTTTTTCTGAGGAAATAAAGAAAAACAAAATGTTTTCTTAATTACAAGATAAGCAAAATTAATTCTTTAATATATCTGGGTATCAAAAGAGATTTTATTGAAATGCAATTTGGTCAATGGACAATGTTGTATTTTTCCATGTTTTTTCCATCCTAAATAAAGACGGTAATACAAATAAATGTAACAGGCAAAGACAAAAACGAAAAAAACATTTGTTTATGGTTTGTACAATGTCGAGTGCATAAAAAAATCTGCATACGGATGGATAAGTAGTATGTTAAATTGAAATTACAGTGGTCTCTGGTTAAGAGGCAGTCACCTAAGAAGCCGGTCCGCCCTATAGGCCACTTTTTCTGTCTAACAGATTTTCCCTCTTTAATTACCATCTGTAAGAGGCCATTTCGAAAAGCATCAGTCCGACTAAGAAGCCAGTTTTTGTTTTATCGGAAGGCTAAATGGTCTGTTTCACTCAATGCAATAAAACGAACTTTCAAAATAAGATCGACAATGACACTCTTCTCTCCATCTGAAACATGTACATCATACTGTAGGCCTAGAATCTCTACTGGTCCTGACAAAGCAAATGTTAGATCAATGGTGATGCCACACACCCATTACATGAAAACAGGGCCCTTGACATCTACAGTTCTAATCCACATGCAACACTTGCAGACTGGTCATCATCATTGGAACATCTTGACCAGATCAAAGGTGCCGCCATAACCAATGCGAATGAGCAACCCGTTTTCACAAATGATGATGGTCTGTGTTGAAACTGAATAAGAACATTTGATACATCTGTCTAGTTTTATGACATTTCAAACAAATGTACACTGCTTCGTTTTCCCCTTTTTCTTATGCCTCCTCCTTTAGTTCTGACCTCTAAATCTTTCATGATGACTGTCTAGTTTACCCCCCCCCATGTGTTTGCCAAAAAGACGATCTGGCAAAGAGGTCGCTTTTGTTATCGCCCAAGGACTGGCCTCTTAGGCAAAGACCACTGGATTGATAATTTCAGCTACCAAATATTTTCCTGAAAACTAAATTACTGCCTTACAAAAGGGCAAAAAGCAAAGCGAAACAAAATCAAAATCAAAAATAAAGAAACTGTCAACACAGAATGCAATGACAATTCCATCATATTTGGAAACCAACTTGATGAAACTAATCTAAGAAATAAAATTTACCTTATATGCTTGAACCCTTTTGTCTCTCTTCCTCACATAAGCAACTAAGTTCTGCAAAAAGATGTAAAGTAATAAAGTCATGTTAAGGACCATAAGAACAACTATGAGTAAAAAATATCCATAATAAAGGTAGCATATGTTTTCATTGTGAATATGAATGTATGACATATTGACTTAGTACAATTAAGAAAACTAATATGTTCATCATAAATTCATTAAGAAATGTCAATTATATCACAGAAAAGCTGAACTAACCCTTATTTCTTCATTGCGCTCTTTTCTTGCAGAATCACGAAGTTTTTTGTTTTCTGTTTCCATGGCACGTCTACATTTCCTGTCAGGAGCTTCCCTTGTGTCGTATTTCTCAACCCACACATAAGACTTGTTGGAACAAAAGCTTGACCAAAAGGCATAAAATGGTCCAACAATCTGTAATAAATATAGAACACATCTTAATCTTTTTAAATCTTTCAACATATTACACGGAATATGAATGAAAATATATGAAATGATACCTGTATCATCAAAAATCTTGAAATATTAAGAGCAAGAAAAAGAAGAAAAAAATTATTGAACAAAATGGTTTACATTTATAAACAGTTCTTAATTATTGAAAAAAAAACAAAAGGACTCTGCTTCTTACTCAAGAAACTTATCTTCAGTCATTTTTTCTCTCCATTACCAAAAAAGAAAAAGAATGGATCTATAATTGCTTTACAGATGTATTACTTACCTCATCATAATCATCCTCTAGACCACCAAATTTAGGAACTCTTCATCCTTTTTTCTGTCGTGCATGAACACATAGTCTTCCTCTGCCAAAGTTTCAAATACTTTGGCATACACTGAATAGAAGCCCTGTATTTTTGTGGGTTTTTTTAAGAAATAAAAACAAATGGTTGATAAATATTAGTAATACATTCAATAACATTTGTCCTGAAATTAGCTTTCAAACATTTGAACAATATAGCATGAAAATAAGTAGAATTTAGATAGAACTGATAAAGGGATTATATGCTTAGACATTTTAGAACAAAATGAGGCACAAAAATATCAAATGAACTGAAAATTGACACATCAGGGTTCGCCACTTTAATGAAAACAAGTGTTAAATCAGATAGTTACCTTTACATCATCACCAAATCCAGAATAACATGAGGAGTTGAAATACTGGAAGACATCCAAACTGTCATCATTATAATTGTCTCCTCCTCCCATTCCTGAAAACACAAAGTAAGCATGCATGAAATAAAATGTATACATAAATCATTGCACTAAAGGTTATTATTTCTTTAACTGATTAACAATAATGAGACATGACATGAGACTATGAGAATGATCTGTGATTCTACCATTATATTGGATGAATGTAAAAAAAAACAACATATTTTTTAAGAACCAGTTCAAATAAGTTGTACATCTATAACACGGTTAATCTTTGCAAGATATTTAATCCATCAACCATCATCACTATCAATTCATCCTGATCACCACTATTGTAACTGTCATTATTCAATATTTATATTGATCCATGATAATTATGTAATATTAGCATGCTAAGGTTAAAATGAATTACCCATAATGTATTATATTTAAATGTTTCCTTGTATTTGTAGACTATACACTTATTCTACACTGTATGTACTCACTGCAACAAAAACAAATATCCCTTCATGGATAATGAAATGTATTCAATAGAATTAATTTTGTTACCTCCTCTCAAAATGGCCTCCCTATGCTTGTCATACCAAGCTCTTTCTTGCGGATCACTGAGGACTTCGTATGCCTGCTGCACGAGCCTGAATTCAGCTGTTGCTGTTTCCACATTGTCAAGATTTTTGTCTGTGGTATGAAATTTAAAGAAAGTTAAGAAAAACGTTTCATTAGATCTTGACTCACAGCTTTACTTGTTTAACAACTTAATTAAAAGATAAAATTGGATTTGTAGTCTGTATGATCCCAATACAGCAGCCTGTTAGGCGCTCCATACTTACACTCTGCCAAGATCTGTCTCTACCTATTGCTGGCTACTCATTCAAACCTGAGTCAAGAAAGGAAAGCAGAGGGAAGTACCTTTCCTAAGAGTACATTGTGAAAAAGAACCACCTTGGCCAGCCATGGGTCTTGAACCAGTGTCATCGTGATTATAAACTCACAACCCTATGGTTTTGCAACAAAGCCTCTAAACTGAAGATAAAAACAATCTGGTCTATTAGTAATATCCTATATTAAGAACTAAAAACTCTTTCAAACATTTGACACATTTCTTAAAAATAACATGATAATGATTTAATGCTGCTCAGTCCGTATCATTAATTATCAATTAGCCCAATTGAAAGAAAGACAAACCTGGGTGATACTTCAAGGCAAGTTTACGGTAAACTTTTTTGAGTTCATCTGAATCTGCATCAAAGTCCACACCTAAGACTTCATAGTAGCATTTTATTGTTGTAGCCATGTCTGACAAATGTTACAGACACAATCCTACATACAGTCTCTCTGTGAATAAAGCAAGTATATAATAGTAACGTTAATCATGATATATATTGGGAGATGATGGTTAGGACTGGAAGACCCAAATAAAAAATACACACATAATCAAACAAAATACACGGTCCCTTTATGATCTACATCATCATGCAGCTGTCAAATACCTACAGAGTGAGATATATCACATCTTCACACTTTTATCTCGCCATTCTTCATTTCAATGGTCTTGTATTTTGAATCTACATCATGGATAAATTATAAGCTTTCCTCAAAACATTTTATTTTCATTAATAAACGAAGAAAAAATATAAGACCGCACATGGAGACTGGTTTGTCAGAGGTTTCACCCTTGTAGCTTGAGGTAACCTTGTAGCCATGAACGCATGAGTGGAGTGGGAGAAAATATGGTGACTTTCCCAAGCTGTCCATATAGTGCTGGCTTCACAAAATGAAGATCGATTTGAACTGAAGACTTTAGTCTCAAATTTGATTCAGAGAGAGAGAGAGAGAGAGAGAGAGAGAGAGAGAGAGAGAGAGAGAGAGAGAGAGAGAGAGAGAGAGAGAGAGAGAGAGAGAGAGAGAGAGAGAGAGAGAGAGAGAGGAGAGAGAGAGATTCCATAGATAGTCAAGTCAGGTCAAGTCTCGTCTCTCAGTCATTATTTAGCATCTATCACTGTCCCTGTGACCCTGGGAATGATTTTGTTCTCTTTTCTGATCTATTCCATTTCAACTCAATATGACTGTGGAACGCTGTGGAAACAACATCAACATGATGGTCGGGATGGAAAGGGGGTGGCATTGGAAGTTGTTGGCCACTCCGTCAGATGACAAGCATTATATAGAGCTAGTCGTCCTCCCTCTTAACACAAAAAGTTGAAGTTGAATGGAAAGGGAGTTGGAGATGATTGCACTGCTTTTGATCCATTAAGACTGTCTCTGTCAGTCAAGGGGCAATCAAACCACTCAGTCGATTCAGATCAACTCAAGGAGATTTAGTAAGCTAAATTGTTATAAAATACAACACACTTTAACGTCGAAACATACAAAACTTCACAGAATCCTTGGACAACAGTATGTATAGCTACATATAAGATCTTCCTTGGCTCAACTTCACAGCACAAATTCTAGGCTAGAAAATCACAACGTTGTGAAATCGAGACTGTTTGTTCACTGCAGGCGGACATTTTTCGAACTCTTTAGATTTAGAACGTAAAAAAAAACTACTTTTAAATTCTTCGTTGATTTTGCACTTAGCTGCCAACTGATAATAATTATCATTATGGCAGAAAAAGAAGAAGAAAAAACGGTTCCACGAGAGACCCCAAGCTCTTTTCCTTTTAAACAGTACTTGCGTGAACTCCAAAACATTTGTAATTGTCGCTAAATAAATTCGTATATATAATTTTGGATTCATGTAGCCTACAAGGACAAAAATGAGGACAAAATAGGGAAGATATTACTATTGTAAACTTGGTGATTGAACCTTAGAATGAAATGTAACATTTATCTTAGCCAAAAGAGAAAATATCAGAATTGTACTAAAAGACCCAGGTAGTGGACAGGTAAGCACCTGTATGGGTCTTCTGTTGCCTTGCAGGTGGGTCTTGGCTGACCCAAGGGCTAAGGGAATTAACTCTGACAGAAAACAACATGCTGCCTTGCAGACCGGTCTTAGTTTACCAAAGGCTAAAGGAGTTAACCCCGCCAGAAAAGAACGACCTGCTGCCTTGTGGGTTGGTTTTGGGCAACCAAAGGTTAAGGGAGTTAACCATGACAGAAAATAACAAGGCCTGGTACGGGGCCTCAAGGTGACAGCCCCACCATCTACCTAGGGTACAGTGGGCTAATCCCCTGCCTATCCAAAACCAAACTGATTCAAAGAAAGGAATATGATATACCCGGATTGAACTTTCAAAGATGACTCTAGAGAAAAACACGGACTGTGATTTTTGGAACGCCAAATATTATGGCAATGAATGGAAAAGAGTTAGAATAAGCTGACGAAGTGGAAGAAATCAAAGTAGACATTTTGGCCATTACATAAACAAAGAAAAAAGGACAAGGAATAGAAAATGTAGGACCAAATCATACTTTAATCTACTCAGAAATGGATGTCAAATATAGAGCTAGAGCAGGAGTAGGCCTCCTAATGCATAAAAGGTATGAACAGCTACTAGAAAGTTGGAAATTTATACGCCCACGGCTATTAGAGGAAAATATGAAACCAAAAGGAAGAGAAATTGGATTATTAATAGCTTATGGATCAAACGAAGATGTCACCAAAGAAGAAACAGATATCTTCGAAATAGAGTTACAAATAATTGCAGAAAATCTCAAACCCAAAAAGGAACTAATGGTTTTAAGAGATTTAAACGTTAAACTAGGCAACAGTGTAGAAACATAAGGAGGAGTAATAGGTAAATAAGGAGTGACAACAACTCCAAATGGAGAGAGTCTAATAAATTTGTTGCCTAAAGAATAACATGAAAATAGCTCAAACCTTTTTTCCTCATAAAGATATCCACAAATATACAAGAGTAAATGAAGACATATGTGAAAAGTCAATCATAGACTACGTAATAGTTAGCAGCTTCCTTTTTAAAGTACATTGGATGCAAGAGTAAACAGAGGAGCTGAAATATTTAGTGATCATCACCTAGTGATTGCCAAAATGAGATTACTGACGGGGAAAAAAACAGAAAAGGAAAGAGTAGAAAGCTACTAAATTCAAAATAGAAGAACTAAATAAACCAATAGTAAAAGAGATATGCCAATCTAGGATAAAAAGATTTATCAGTGAAAAGTAGATAGATCTGAAGGATAGCACAAAAGAAGAAAAGTGGCAAATGTACAAAGACACACTCCTCAATTGTACTGAAGAGGTATATGATAGGAAACAAACTAAAGGAGATAGGAAAAGGACAGCCTTGTTGAATGAGAATGTCAAAACTAAGATCAAAGAAAAGAAGGATGCCTGAAAGAAATACTTGCAAAACAAAGAGGCCAGAGGATAGGATAGATTACGTGAGTAAAAGAACTATCACCAAAGAGGACTTGAGGAAAGCAAAAGAGGAACAGTGGGAAAAGTTTGGACAAAGACTTCCAGAAACCTATCAAGGAAATCAAAAGCTGTTCTGTGGAGTAAAGAACATAAGAAATACCAAAGCATGCCCAATACGACAAATTAAGAACGCCAAAGGAGAAAGAATGAAAGAAGACAGCCAAATCATGGAAACATGGAGAAAATATTTTTAATAATCGCATAATCCATCCAAAACATACAAATCAAACAGTAAGAGCAAAAAGTAATCCAGATGAGGCAGTTGAAGATGTAGATATATCAATGGAAGAAATCCAAACAGCTATAAGAAAAGTGAAAGTAGGAAAAGCCCCAGGAGCAGATCAAGTTTATCCAGAAATGATTAAAAACCAAGGGAGTGAGGCAGACAAACTACTACATGCAATATGTCAAAAAGCATGAAGTCCAAACAGATGCCAGACGAATGGAAGAAGGCAACGGTAGTACCAATACATAAGAAAGGATCAACTATGGAAAGCTCAAGTAGGAGTAAGATAGGGTTGTACCCTAAAATCCTCTTTTGTTTATCATATTTATGGATTCAGTCACGAAGGCATCCTCCAAAATAAAGAAAACGAATGTAGGTATGTGGAAGCTCAAACCAGTAAATGTATCAATGCTTTTCATTTGCTGATGATTTAATTCTGTTTAGAAAATCAGAAAGGAACCTTCAGTCAAATATCAACATGACGAATAATGAGTTAAATAAAAGAATAATGAGAGCAAATGCAAAGAATACCAAAACAATGCTAGTAACTAGGGAAGCTAAAATTGAATTGGGCAGGGAGAATTTAGGAACAAGTTCAAAGCTACAATTACCTAGGACTAATGAGCGGAATATGACAATAAGTGACAACTCTTTCTCTCTCTCTCTCTCTCTCTCTCTCTCTCTCTCTCTCTCTCTCTCTCTCTCTCTCTCTCTCTCTCTCTCTCTCTCTCTCTCTCTCTCTCTCTCTCTCTCTCTCTCTCTCTCTCTCTCTCTCTCTCTCTCTCTCTCTCTCTCTCTCTCTCTCCTCTCTCTCCTCCCCTCCCCCTCCCTCCTCCCTTCCTCACCCTCCCCCCTCCCTTCCTCCCTCTCCCTTCCTCCATCTCTCTCTCTCTCTCTCTCTCTCTCTCTCTCTCTCTCTCTCTCTCTCTCTTTCTCTCTCTCTCTCTCTCTCTCTCTCTCTCTCTCTCTCTCTCTCTCTCTTCCCTCTCTCTCTCCCTCCCTCTCCCTCCTCCTCCCTATCTGTCTTACGAGCGGTACGAGAATGAATTGAAAACACCGTGCCAATGTTGTAGGTCTTATAATAGTAGACTGACTCACTGGCATGTTCCAAATCAGACAAGCTACCTGCTTCCTCGTGCCAAGACAGCATTTCGTTGCACGCGCAATAGCGTCGACGGCCAACGGGAAAACTCATAGACGATTCATACAGGTACATCTAAATCTAACACATCAGCATGAACACGCAGCACAGCAACATACACCAGATGTGTCTATCTTATCATCAAAACCACTGAAACCAAGGTCAGAAAGAACAGATTTGTTACACGAGAAGAGTGAGTTATCATTACTTTCACTTTGTCTAAATTTGCATCCAATTTGTGAGTTCAATAATTTGATGTAAAGATATATGTCTGGATAAGCATACAATAATTAATTCTGTTTCTACCAAGCCTCTGCCAAGTTTGATGAACTGCGCATTAATTTCCTCAAATCTGTTAGCAATAATGATTGTTCAAAGAACTTTTTCAGCATTATTGTAAATCGTAGGGGTAAAGACGCTGTCATGGCCGTAAAAGCTCTCCGAATCAGAAATTCTCGTTTATAATGCCTTTAGACTATTAACAGCAGTATCCCTGTGCATGCTAGAGCTTATCCTCCTAGGAATGTTTCTTCAACACGAAATACACAGCAATGATGGCAAAGCTTCAATGCCGGATTGTCGTGCTCCTGTTCGTCATCTTATTTCATTGTAGATTATGATCATTGTCTCTTTTTCCAAATATTTTACTTTAATTGCCTCCTTTGCCTAGAGTAACTCTAGATCTACGTATGTTTCCCCACCATTAATGCTAACTTTCAATTTTCGACTTTGGAGTCTTGTTACCGTAATAAAGAAAGTATGTTAATATGCATGTATTGTTTATAAAATGTTGACACAACTATCGTTTAGAGTGAAGTTTATAATATTTACACCCTGCTATTCATACGATGCTTTGTCGTGACAAGACAATAATATAAGAGAAGAGGCATATTGTGAGGAAAGCAAAATGAACGTCAGAAGTATTCAATTCAATTTAATTAATCCAATTCAATCATATTTAATGATCCTTTAAAAAAGGAAATTATGCTTGTGTTATCACAATTTCCGTTTGAAAAATAAAAGAATATATCAAGTGCATTTAAATTAAGAACAAATTTAATTTAAGTTAATCATTAACTGTTTAGATTTTAGGAGAAGTATATAAAGATGCAAAGGTGGGTAAATAGATAGTGCGGTGAAACAATATACATAAAAAATTTTAAAAAAATAAACAAAATTGAAAAATAAAAATTAACAAAAATAAAACTAATTATAGACAAAATCAGTTTTACTTCATACACATTCATCGACTTATCATAAATCATTCATTCATCATCCATCAATTTACATTTCTTAAACAT
>JAXRKP010000253.1:232500-260000 GCA_037039925.1 Doris montereyensis | reverse complement strand
GGAACTAGCTTTAAGATTCGAACCTAGGACCCTAAGGTCCCCAATCAAGCAGCCTAACCGCTTGGCCACCGCCGCCACCGCACACCCTACCCCACCTCCCCCCACCCCCCGCACCCCAAGCCTGATGAACCTCTAATGCATATTTGGGAAAAGCCAGAAGTAACTGGGAGTACCAGCCAAGCTGGTGGTGATATAATGCTAGTTTGTGCTGGACAGGGAAAGAGCTTCAACATATGGATTTAACTCAAATATCGACTTGCCACATGGAATGTACGGTCTATGACGGCTGAAAAATTCAACACAATCATTGAGGAAAGTAAAACACACAAGATAAAACCTAACAGAACATCGATGAACCGGAAGATGACACGTTAACACCGTCTGGGAAGGCCATGATATGGAATGGAAAATCGGAAACACAGTGGCGTGGCTTTATATCTAACCAAGACATAACCAACAATCTTTTCGGATATAAACCTCTAAGCGACTGGGTATTCAGTATCAGACCACAAAGACAGGCCAAGAATAGCAATCTGCCTATCTATTTATCTATCAATATATATATATATATATATATATATATATATATATATATATATATATATATATATATATATATATATATATATATATATATATATATATATATATATATATATATATATATATATATATATATATATATATATATATATATATATGTCGGTCTACCTTCCTAAATATAAAAAGATTTAAAATTATAATTTTGCTCTCTTTTCTTTTCTGTCTTTCTGTTTATCCATCAGTCTTTTTACTTATTTACTCATCTCTCTGATGAGAAGGAGAAGAATGAGGAGGAAGGGGGGGGTGCCTATTATTGTAGATGTTGTTATTGTTGTTGTTGTTGCTTTGCTGTTGATTTTTGTTGTTACTGTTGTTGTTATTGTTATATTGTTGTTTTTCTTGGTGTTCTTGTTCTTAATAATGACAGCCAATCATTTGTCACATATGTTTTAAACTTTCGATAAATTTTCTTGAGCAGCTTAACTCAATCGTTTTGGCTTTTTTTCAACTTGTTATCTTTCTTTTTCACTTTCCTTTCACGACAGCTCTTTTAGTTAGTCCTTAACACTGAGTGTGATTGACGATTCTGACCATCGACTAACATTATTATGATTTCACTTTTTCCATAGATATTTCCCCAACGATCTCTATACGGATAACGAATAACAGCATTTGATGTAATTTTGAAGAAGCAAAGAACAACATGCGCCGCTATTTTGCTCCTCGGCGACGAGTGTCCGAGCCGGAAACTCCGAGCCTCGCTTCCATTGGCGAACCAGAGTAAACAGTTTAATGAATGAAGAGGACAAAACTAAGATTTCGACTTCAAATCAGAATAGTAAAACTTCTCCTGTATCGATTTACCCAGCTCAAGAAACGAAAAAGAGTGACGATATTGGTAGCAAAAATCGTGAGACTGTTCACATAAGTCGCAACACCTACACAGATGATACCGGTACACCGAGTTCTAGAATCGGTTTCGAGGACCAACCCGTTGATTACCGGGTTGAGGAAAGGAGGCGAGAGAGGTTTCTGCGGACTAACTCGGATAGCCGCTTGAAAATGCGTGTCAGATTCTCAAAGGATGAATATCTGGAAACTTCCAAAAGTCTAGACGCAGCTGTCAGGCGATCAGAAGTAAGGATAAAGTGGGGCTAGCTCTTTTGATAGAAGTGAAGGTAACATATCAGAGGACGACGATGATTACTATTACACGGGGGCGTGTGGCGGCTCATTCGACTCTGGACTAGATCTGAGGGGGAAGTTCGTCCCCTGAGGATGAGGATGAGAGCTTTATGAATGAGGAGAATGATATTCAACATGACGTCCCGATAACTGAAAAAAACAAATTCTGAAAACTCAGCCTTGTTAGACGCTGAGAGAAGAGACGAGGTCTTCAGATATTCAGCATTGACAGCAGACTTGTCTCATCAAGGAGGAGCGATCCCAAAAAGACCGTCTATGAAATATCCAGAGATTAGTACACAAAATGCACGCGATGTCAGAGCTGTGGGTGCTTTTGCAGAAGACATGACGACAACATCAGGAAACCTTGAAGATAGACAACGGCAAATCCGATCACGGTTTTCAAAGAAAATTTCCGACGGCTCTACGGAAGTCGAAAAAGATTACTTCCGGGATCCCTCTCCAGTGGCTGAATTCTTTGAAAAAGATGACAAATCCTAACTTTGAAAAAGATCGTTCACCGAAAGAAATCACACCACCGCGCCAACGACCGGGATTCGGTTTCTTCCGTGACGAAATTGACGGCATCGAGGAAATCATAGAGAGGATTATATCCGAGGAAGAAGCAGCCAGCAATGATAAAGGTCTTAGATTGGCAGCACAAAAGCTGTTTCTCAATGATGAATATCTTAAGAGAGAAATAGACGAGTTACGAAAAGATATCGATGAATGCAATTATGACATTACAGATAGCACTGATGTCGTGGCAGAAGAAAGTGAGAGTGAGAGAAATAACCAGATGGAGATTAGACAGACCCCAAACATCAGCTGTCATGATAATACACCAAAGCAGACAAACAATAACCATGCGAATGAAAGCAGTGGAGACGAGGATGACTCGTGGTCTTACGCGCCCAAGATTCTTATAGAAGACATATTTACCCTCCTGACCCCAAAGGCCAGACACCAAGCTTCGCAAGTCTGTAAACAGTGGTACGATCTCTTCTACTCACCTCGTGTATGGGAAACTTTCATTTTGCTAGAGAGAACGCTGACGAAGAAAAGATTCAACCTTTACAAAGGCTATCAGCGGGAGTTGTGTCCTTGGAAGACACAGGTAAGTTTTTGAACTCATGAGCATGTTGAAATTATACCGTACAGGTCCTATGAAATTGAAACCTGCAATATATGATGGTGTTGTTGTTGTTGTTGTTAGTATTACATGATTCATTGTTGTTGTCGTTGTTGGTATTGTTGTTGGTGTTGTTGTTGTTATTGTTGTTGATGATGATGTTGTTTCATAGCTAATGCTTTAATTGTTAGATGTATTGTTAATTTTTGTTTATGTCATTGTTGATATGACCATCTTCTCTGTCATCGACGATTATGTAGTTATCATTGGTTGTTATTTTCTTTATCGTACCATTATTCTTTCATTTTAAATTTACATGATGGATTACCGATTTAGACCTTATGCCTAATCATCACATTCTTACTGTACCAGCGCGCCTTAAGTAATCATTACTGCTATGCCCTTTGACCTTACGAGCTTGGCGTCTGGATGATGTTTTTCTCCAACTTATCTTATCTTTTAACACATCTTTCTTCTTTTTTCTTCTTCGATGTTGTATTTCTTTTATCAGTGCGTGTAGTAGTGACCTTCTTCTGACCTTCAGAGAACAATAAATAATAATGTTTACCTGCGTTCCTAAAAATGTCTCCGGGTCAGTAATTAGATGAAATTATGGTGCGTGCAACCTTGGCCGCCGTGCGTCAGTAAATTTGTGGGCACCAGCAATTGGACGCCCGAGCAATCCGGCGACTCACCAAGGCTAGCAGCCAACCGCATTTTGAACTTCGAGATGCTACGGATGGTGTAGCTTTTGTCTGTGTGTGTCTTTGTGTGTGTGTGTGTATGTGTGTGTGTGTGTGTGTGTGCGTGCGTGCATGCGTGCGTGTGTCAAGGATCTCAGCCACAGTTGGAGCTACGATTATCCCTGTGCTTATCATAACTATTCTCATTGTTACGTTGCTCAAATTCAACAGTACATCTTTTGTCCTGAGTTTTCACTGTCTGTCTGTCCGCTTGCCTGCATGTCTGTATGTCTGTCTGTCTGTCTGTCTGTCTGTCTTTCTCTCTCTCTCTCTCTCTCTCTCTCTCTCTCTCTCTCTCTCTCTCTCTCTCTCTCTCTCTCTCTCTCTCTCTCTCTCTCTCTATCTCTATCTATCTATCTATCTATCTATCTATCTATTTCTTATCTCTCTCTCTCTCTCTCTCTCTCTCTCTCTCTCTCTCTCTCTCTCTCTCTCTCTCTCTCTCTCTCTCTCTCTATACTCTCTCTCTCCTCTCTCTCTCTCTTTATCTCTCTCGCTCTCTCTCGCTCTCTCTCTCTCTCTCTCTCTCTCTCTCTCTCTCTCTCTCTCTCTCTCTCTCTCTCTCCCTCTCTCTCTCTCTCTCTCTCTCTCTCTCTCTCTATCTATTTATCTCTCTCGCTCTCTCTCTCTCTCTCTCTCTCTCTCTCTCTCTCTCTCTCTCTCTCTCTCTCTCTCTCTCTCTCTTCTTCTCTCTTCTCTCTCTTCTCTCTCTCTTCTTTTTTTTCTTCTTCTTCTTCTTCATCTTTTTCATTCTTCTTCCCTCTTTCTTCTCTTTTTCGCTTCTTCTTTCATCTCTCTCTTATCACTGTTGTTATATTTTGATTGCCATTTTTTCAAAGTATTAATATTTGTTTCAGCTATGCCTTCGACGTGTTGGCTCATTCTTCAAACGCATCGTCATCACCCCGATCGCGGACTACTTCAACCTTTGTGAATTTCTTCGGATATTAGCAGCCTTTCTCCAATACCAAGAGGAACATGGTCAGAATGCGATGCCTCTGCTACACACCTTCGACTTTACCTTTGCATGTGCCACCAGGGAGAGGATGGTGTCATGGTTCACGGAACTGGGGTCAAATCTTGGACATGATTGTCAAACTCCTAGTTCAAATGAGAGGTTTAAAACATCTGAAAGTAAACCAACTTCTTACAGACATGACTGAGGTACCTGACCTTTTCAGCGCATTGACGAATCGTTTTAGTGATAGCCTAAATTCACTAGAAATGTTGAACGTCACGAAAGTGCCTTTAGGCTTGACCGAGTTGTGTCAGTTTCGCAACCTGATCAAACTTACCGTTAGTCCTCAGCACTTAAACGAGGAGGTCCTCATTCTCCTAGCAGGATTGAATCTACTCCATCTTCATTTGATTCAGGATGTCTACACCTGCGAGTGTGAGCCAGTTTCGTCGGAAGCCTGGAAACTTTTAAAAGAGATGGCACCATGGATGAGAGTGTACCTGGAGATATCTGGGAGACTACGCTCTCAACTACTGATACAGCCACGTGCGCCAGTCTACGGTGTGTTTTTGCGCACTCCTTTCAGTCAGCTGAGTAATGACTTGTTGACAGAGCTCGTTGAGCAGTACAGCAAAACTATGCGATATTTGGTTCAAGAACATCTCCCACGTACGCACGGCCCTCGCCATTTTGATAAAAGATGCGATTCTTCTCTTCTTTTCTTTGTGCGCCGATGTCCTCACCTCCACACACTTGTGGTCTCTGAAAGGATGAGTACAGCCACGCTTATCCTTGTCGCCAATGAAGGTAAAAATTTGAACACTTTGTTGGTCCGGCAGAATGCTCTCATAAAACGATGTGATTGGCCAAGTACAGAGAGTGGTCTCGAGAGTTCCATCGACGACTCAAGGCATGCGCTTTAGATTACGACAAATGCACAAGTGAAGTTTGCACACTTTTGAGACGCCAATGGCGACCACTTCCAGACAAACGATTCATGCGTTTGAAAATAGTTCCAAAAGTGGACATATTTTAATGGCACCTTCAGAAAAATTGAGACGACATTTGAATTTGCAAGGAGAGCACACATTCCTCTCCTCTTTATTTTCCTGACATTTCTGTGGGTTGGTTTACTTCCTTTAATTACAAGATGTTGCTGAGTTTGTTGTGTTTTGGGGGATTTTTACTCCCTTCTCTTGCCAGCTCTTTCTGCGCTTCTATGTACTTGCGGTGTGTCTAATCATAGAGAATTGGGGAAAACAATGGCATTAGGTGGTTAAGTCAACAAAGACTTCAAACGAACAAAGGAAAGAATGTTATGACCGAATTTAAAGGGACATAGAATGAGAAGAAGAAAAAATTGATTGTAATTGATAGAGCACTAAGAGGAACAAAGAAATAAGGCAAGGTGATTGGCAAAGAATTCAGAGGAAAGAGAATAAAACGTTGCTTGGTAGAGAATTGAAATGAAGAAGCATATTATAAGGCAATTGGATAGAGGATTCAGAGGAACAAAAAACAAAAGAGGTGATTTGTAGAGAATTTAGAGGCATAAAGAGGAAAGTTGATTCGGAATGAATTGAGAGAAACA
Source organism: Doris montereyensis (assembly GCA_037039925.1). Lineage (NCBI taxonomy): Eukaryota > Metazoa > Mollusca > Gastropoda > Nudibranchia > Dorididae > Doris > Doris montereyensis. The sequence goes on along the minus strand of JAXRKP010000253.1, from coordinate 253,848 downwards.
AAGAGAGCAGATGAAAAAAGGGTGGTGTAACTGATTAGCGTTCAGACAGGAATATAATAACGACCAATCTGAAGGCCACGGGATAATTGTAATAGCAGCGTTGTGTAATTTGGAAGACATTTTAAACAGACGAAAGGGGGGAGGGTGGCGTAAGTGTAAGTGGTAAGACCTCACACAAACAAATGCTGCCGAAGGTGATATATAATTTGAAAAGGGGACGGAAAAGGACAAAGATGGCTTGGTCAGCAAGCTTTAGCATAAAAATAAAGAGACAGATTGGTGTGATAAGTACATTTGTGAAGTTCAAATTGACAAAAGGAAAGGATTTTGTGTTGTTTACAACTGATAGATAATTTAGAGAACGAACGTAAATGAAGAAGGTAATATAACGTAGTTTCGTGTGACAACAAAAAGCAAGTGAGGCGATCATTAGATACATTGTGTAACTCATGAGGACAAACGGAGTCAAGGTTTAAAAAATGAAAATAGGAACAAAATGATATATTACTATGATTTATTTGTAGATGCAGTTCTAAAAATGACGTGGAAGAGAGCTAGCTATTTCTTTGATACAATTAATATAAAATGACGTGAAGAAGATAGCTATTTCTTAGATACAATTAATATAAAATGACGTGGAAGAGAGTTAGCTATTTCTTTGATACAATTAATATAAAATGACGTGAAAGAGAGCTAGCTATTTCTTTGATGCAATTAATATAAAATGACGTGAAAGAGAGCTAGCTATTTCTTTGATGCAATATAAAATGACAAAAGGAATAGGTCAAAGTTTCATAAAAGTTTATCACGTTCACCGTATGTGATGATCTCATTGTGAATTAAGAGGAAACAGAAAGAAGTAGGACCTGTCAGTAGGTCCTGAGAAAAAGGATTGGCACATATTTAAGAAAAGGATTGGATGGCACATATTTGAGAAAAGGATTGGCACATATTTGAGAAAAGGATTGGCACATATTTGAAAAAAAGGATTGACACATATTTGATTGGATGGCACATATTTGAGAAAAGGATTGGCACATATTTAATATGGAAGGACAACGGGAATGTAATGTAGAAGAGTAAAGGGTTTGATTTCATTACACCCACTTCCACAACTAAGATGATCTCGGGGTTTTGGTAGGACTTGTTAGTTTGTCCGGACTGTCCTGTGAATAGCCAAGGGATGTTTAACGTGCACAGAGTGGTGTGAATTGCACACGGAACCTCCCTTTATCGTCCGTCTCTGACGGGACTAGATGTCTTCCACGTACCTGGACCGGAAGGGGGTGGGAGGGGGAGTTTACTCGAAAAAAAAATCGAAAAAAGTTGTCAACTGTCGAGACTTGAATCCACGACCTCCTGGTTGAGAGGTCGTCATCTTGCGTCGGAACCCCCCGTGTCCCCCGAAGAGTAAGGCTAGGCGGGCACAGGGCAACTTTAGTTGCGCAACTGTTTAGTCGCCCAAGTGTAAACAATGAAATAAAGAAGCACCGCGCGCACAGGCAACTCCAGTTTCTGGCGACTTATAAGTTTGTGTTTTGCCACAACTTGCCGGGCGACTAAACAGTTGCGCAACTAAAGTTGCCCTGTGCGCGCCTAGCCTAAAGGAGATGGAAAAGGAGAAACACAGGCTAGGGAAAGAATGGCATGATCAAGGAGACCTTATGGTATACAGTAAATAATATTTTAATTCATCGTCATCATTCAGGAAATTTCTTCTTTATCTCCCTCAAGGCTTTTTATTCTTATTAAACATGTCGCTTTGAATATTGAACACTGCATTTTTATACTTTCTTAGACATATTTTTTTAAGCCACAAATTCTAGGAAAATACAATGAGGTTTCCCGTTCTTTTTATCATGCCTTCCTAATGGACAAGGCGATAAATAGAAGAACGAAAGAAAAAAGACCTGTACCTGCTACTTAGCCTTCATGTTCCATTTTGTTTTCATTCTTACTTAAACGTTAGATGTTGTCAGTGTGTACCGTATTTGACACGTATTTAATGTTGTCGAATCTGTTATCGGATTTGTGTCTATCTTAACCATTATGACATTGAGGAATTTTGTAAGAAAATAAAGTTTTGAGATAAATCCAGCTGTGTTGTAAATTTAGTTATTTGTTTTTGTTTTAATTCAACACGATTACGAGCTGTTTTGTTTTCTTTTCTATAATAATTGTGGAATTTCTGTTTGTTTGCGGAGGTAGAGGTGGGGGTGAGTGGGTACGCATTGGGTTTGCTTGTGTTATTATTTGGGGTTACTTTTCTGTTCTGTTTGTTCTTTGTTACTTTGATGGGTTTTTGTTTTGATCTGGGGAGGTGGGATTTATTGAGGGGGTGGGGGTAAGGGGGAGAGTGGGAGGGGGTGGAGGTTGTTCCTTTTTTTTCTTTTTTGTGTTTGGGCGAGGCAAAACATTGCAACACTGCTTTTTTGTTTGTCGTCAAAATTAAAACTACCGCGGGAAAAGCATTAAAAGGCAAAAAGTGAAGTAATTGTTCTGAATAGGAAGACAAAGAAATCTAACACCAAAGTAAAGACAAAGAAAAGAGATTTGTTTGTTTGTTTGTTTAATTGAAATTTACCGTCCAACATTGTGGTGTTCTCAGGATGAGTTAAGAGGAAACCGCAAGATAAAGGAAAAGTGAAAGTGTAATGTAAAAGGGAAAGAAGTAGGATCTAACAGTAAGACCCCAAAACCGCCCACAACAAGGAATAATAGTTTGTTTGTTTGTTTAATTAATTGAAATTTACCCTGCCCACCATTGTGGTTATCATAGGGTCAATTAAGAGCAAACAGCAAGATAAAACAGAAGTGAAAGAGTAAAAGGAAAGACGTAGGACCTAACAGTAGCCCCGCCAACAGCCGGCAGAAATAAGACAGAGGAGAGGACGAATACTTGTCGTAGAACAAGACAAAAAAACAGCACAACAATAATGTCATTCGTTCTTGTTCTTTTTATTGTAACAAGTTCACAGGAATAGTGGGCACTATCTTTACCATTGGAATCATACATAACAAGTGTGTAATGAATGGCTTGTGCGTTAAAAAAAAAAAAAAAAAAGCAAACATTATAGCATTATCTTTACCATTGGAATCAAACATAACAAGTATGTCATGAATGGCTTGTGCGTTAAAAAAAAAAAAAAAACAAACATTAGAGACAAATATCTGTTGAAATTGAAGCAATAATCATGAAGGATTAAGTTGCTGCTCTTTCCCAAAATTCAAACAGGCAAAGAAAAATCTGTTTTTTTTTGATAACTTAAAACCGACCACATGATAACAGCATCGATGTTGATGCATTACTTATAAAGTCATAACAAAGAGATATTAAATTAGCCTTTCAAAAGAACACAAAATTATAACAAATTAATTATCTGTTTATGTGCATCATTCAATCTTATGTGTGTATCTTTTACATCTTCATAATACATGTAATAACTGGCCAACTTAACTCTTCAGTATTACTATCAGTGCACATATTTTAATTTAACCCAAAAATTCATTCAATCTTGGTTTTAAAGTATTAAAGTGATGTATTTAATTCTGTTTTAAAATCCTTCAGTACTTTTGCTAAGTTTTTATTTCTGTTGGCAGTCCATTCCACAACCTTACTGTACTAGGGTAAAATGGATGCAGGTGACAATCAATATTTAAAGATGGACCCATGTATGTTTGACAGCCTGATCTGGTTGTCCTTCATTAATTTAAAACTGATCTAATGGAATAAACAGTTGGCCATTTATAGCCTTTAAGCAAATATTAATTTTATTTCTGGCTGCTATGTTATTCTCAAAGTATTCATTGCAATTGTTGGTTTTTGGTATTTCCTTTAGTGTATGTATAATTTTGAGTTACAAATCGGCTGCATTCTTTTGCAATTTCTCAATTTCTTGTATGTAGGTCTGTTGGTGTGGATCCCAGACACAGCTACCATAATAAGACTGGTTTATTTAGCTGGTCTGTTTAAATAAATAAATTATCATCTATACAGAACAATAATTGTATGGGTTTTTTTAAACAACAATAGAAAACTTATTTATGAATGAAGCTTTTTGATTCTCAAGTAACTTCTCATTCAAAAAGTGAAGAGAAAAAAATTAATATTTTAAAAAAATTAATTTAAAAATAATTAACTTTTTAAAATTAAAAAATGTTTTTAAAAATAAAATTTAGAAAAATATATATACAAGATCTGAATTTTAACTCTTTTAATTCAAATGCAACAGCTATTACATACCAACACAAGCTCTACTAAAAGAATGCATTATATATCATATAGACAATGTTTTTCCATTAATGTCATGTATCTCGTTACTCTTCTCAATCATTTAAAACAGCAAATTACATTATAACTGTCAACAAACTTTTCAGCCAACATGGTATATAAAAAATATACATGTATTTCAAATATTTCTCTCTGGTCAACAGACATGGACTGTAAAGTCATCGGCAAGTATAAATACGATTTTATGTCGTTAAATATCAGGAATGTTTAGAAACAAATTATGAACATAATTCATACATGCATATTATAAAAGAAATTTGCTGCAAATATGACACAAACCTCAAACTGAAGACATATAACTTACATATCCAAGAAATGAACCACCAAATGGGGACAAATCTAGACGAAATAATTGGCTTGTATGTTTGAAAACAACAAATAAAAATTTGAAGCAAGAATGTCAGACAACTAAAATATAGTACGTTCATTTTTATTTAAAGACACCACACATCATAAAGCAAAAATATGTTTTTGTTGCATCCATAAATTGACTAATCAAAATTCATTTACGTAAATGTTTTATAAAACCACACTCAAGAAACAGTCTTTGTGGATTATCGTTACACAAACACAAATATATAATAAGCTCTTCCTGAGTGAATAAAATGCAATTCAACAAAAAAGATCAACAGATAATCCTACTATTAATTGATCTGGAAATTCATTGAAAGAATTCAAAACAGCTTTCTATCTCAAAGTCTGAGGTAGGGGAGTATTTAAGATGCAATACGTTATAGCCTTCTAGGCACGCATGGCAACTACTGCCAAACGACACCAAGTAAATTGACAAGAGCAGAGACCGACAGCAAGATTTGTATTGTGGATTTGCAAGACAAACAGTTGGCTGGTGCCTCTGTAGCTTGATACAAGGAAACATAGAGAGATCAAAAGATCAATAGCTAAACGAACACAAAGATAGTCGGATAGAGAGACAGGCTGATAAGCAGATAGACAGACAGAAACAGAGAGAAAGCTCAAAAGAATAATATGACCATTCTACTAAGGCCTTACAGTAGTTACCGGCTCCAAGACATGTGTTATATTAAAATTTAGCTTGAAACCGATTGCAACAGGTAATTGTTCAGATGTTTTTAAAATGACACTAGTGTAACTTAGAATTGACTAATCACTATTCTGTCATGATGATTTATGTGAAAGTCAATCTAGATTAGTATTTGCAGACTATTTATATTTGAACACCTTGCCTTTATTATGGAATAAGATATATGTTTTTTTAATGACGAAATCCAATAAAATTATAGGTGCACCATGAACAAGTAGGATTTCAAAAAGATGTGAAACAATAATTTATTGGGAAACAAATAATGTATTAATAAAAAATATTAAGGAAAAAAATACAGAACAAAATAAACAGTGATCCCTTACACAAATTAAATATTCGAGACAACTCATTCAATCACATTTGTAAATATTATATTTAATAACAGACTATTCCTCATGACCACACATATGTATATAATACATAATATATATATATACATAAATATGTATATCTGTATACAGTCAAAGCCAATAATTGGAACGCAGCTTATAAGAAACGGCCGCTTAATTTGAACAATTCTTCTGGGACAGAATTCTTTCAATGAACATTCTACTGTTTAATTACAAAGGTCATCGCTTAATCGGAACAAGAAAAAAGGGTCATTGTCTCAAATTGAGTTAAAATTCTAATTTCACAGTTCAGTAGTATAAAATCCTACTTTTAGGTGGAGTTTGCAATCATTATAAAGTATTCTATGCTCACATTTGATATGCTAGGATGACATGTGTAGCTATATTGCATAGACGTGTGAATGAGACAACATAGGTAAGTTTATTACATCAAACGATCGACAATGACGAATGGCTGGCCAGGCATTGTATTTAGATGTTGCGTCCACACATTGAACGTGATCACCTGAGTGGGCTTCTTTGATTGTACAAAATAAACTTCCGAAGAACCTACTGAGATACATACGTATATGTGTATTGATGATTTATGTGCACATTATACAAATGCATTGTACTGTGTGTTTAATGTGTCAATTGTGATTTTTCAAACACAGTCAGGAATATTAATATGCCATTGCCAATAATTTAAGTATAACACTGCATAGAGAAAATGTAAACATATCTGTGTACATGAATAATACACCATAAGGTTGTTCCGTTCATTGATGACGCGCTTTATGGGAACTCTGTTTAATTGGAACGATTTTTACGTGTAAAGGTGCTGTTCCAATAAGCGGCTATGACTGCATTTGATATTACATTTATATAATATGTATGTAAACATATTAATTCCATATAAAAATTAATACTCACTTAAATCGGAATTATGACAATTTTAACACCAATATCTAAAGATCTGATGTTGAGAAAGTCACATTCTCTATTTGAAAACAAACCTCAAAGGCAACTAAATGTCTTAAAAATTTGATGATATATGTCATACTTAAAAAAAAAAAAAAATTCCAACATTCAATTCATGAACTATTCAGATTTATCAACAACTTTTTGTCCCGATCCATTTTGAACATTCATGCGGGTTTGCTGGACTTTGATTTGTATGACCTCATGTAAAAGTTAAGGAATAAAAGCAAAAGTGAGGAAGAATAAAACAAGGCAACTATGTTGATCCATCTTGGATACTCACAAGGTCCATTGAAAAATGTTCTATAGCTCGGATGTTAACAAACATAAACTGAATCTGTTGAGCATAAAAACAAAACACAAAATTGTTGACTCGATCAATATATCAAATAGACCAATGTCTAAATATTTACTTAACTCTACTTACCTACCTGACTACCTACTTACCAATCTCTCTCTCTCTCTCTCTCTCTCTCTCTCTCTCTCTCTCTCTCTCTCTCTCTCTCTCTCTCTCTCTCTCTCTCTCTCTCTCTCTCTCCCTCCTCCCTCCCTCCCTCCCTCCCTCCCTCCTCCCTCCCTCCTCCTCCCTCTCCCTCCCTCCCTCCCTCTCTCTCTCTCTCTCTCTCTCTCTCTCTCTCTCTCTCTCTCTCTCTCTCTCTCTCTCTCCCTCCCTCCCTCCCTCCCTCCTCCCTCCCTCTCCCTCCCTCCCTCTCTCTCTCTCTCTCTCTCTCTCTCTCTCTCTCTCTCTCTCTCTCCCTCCCTCCCTCCCTCCCTCCCTCCCTCCCTCCCTCCCTCCTCCTCCCTCCCTCCCTCTCCTCTCTCTCTCACTCTCTCTCTCTCTCTCTCTCTCTCTCTCTCTCTCTCTCTCTCTCTCTCTCTCTCTCTCTCTCTCTCTCTCTCTCTCTCTCTCTCTCTCTCTCTCTCTCTCTCCTCTCTCCCTCCCTCCCTCACCTTCATGTCTATGTTAATCTGCCTATCTAGGTTTTAAAAAGTCTGCCTGTACATCTATCTGTCCATTTAATTTACAATACATGTCTAACTAGTAACAGCCTATAACATAATAAATCAATGCAGTAAATCATACAAAATCATTCGACTTACCAGTTGAAATTCTGTCAAGTATCTCTTCCACCACAAATATTTTTGCATTTGAGGTCCCATTGCTGCCAACCCATAGTAAGTATACATTACAACATGTACCAAGCTGTTGAATCCTCCATTGTAGAATTCTTTAGGTAAAGGTTGTAAGAAGATACATTTAAAAGTTGTTCCATTTGGTATAATAAGTTTATATTAGTAAGTAGTAGTAGTAGTAGTAGTAGTAGTAGTAGTAGTAGTAGTAGTAGTAGTAGTAGTAGTAGTAGTAGTAGTAGTAGTAGTAGTAGTAGTAGCAGCAGCAGGATTAGTAGCAGTAGCAGCAGCAGCAAGCAACAGTAGTAGTAGTAGTAGTAGTAGTAGTAGTAGTAGCAGTAGTAGTAGTAGTAGTAGTAGTAGTAGTAGTAGTAGTAGTAGTAGTAGTAGTAGTAGTAGTAGTAGTAGTAGTAGTAGTAGTAGTAGTAGTAGTAGTAGTAGTAGTAGTAGTAGTAGTAGTAGTAGTAGTAGTAGTAGGGTAGTAGTAATGCAGTAGAAGTAGTAGCTGTAGTCATTAGCAGGAGTAGTAGTAGATTCATTTATTATTTTCTATGTAGTTGTTCTTATACTTATTGTAACAGAATTATAGTGAAACAAAATTACCTTATAGTAGTGATTTATTATTTTCTGGTATATAGTTGTTCTTATACTTATTGTAACAGAATTAAGTGATACAAATTACTTTAGTAGTGATATAATTGCAAACAGAGGCCAGCAATTACATCAGCTTTCTTTCTTTCTTTCTCAATTCCCATTCTACCTTTCGATGTATGGGTTCAGATGCCAGATGATCTTTCTCCAGGATGCCCTGACATTTTCTGTTTCCTTCCAACAATGTTAAATTTTTATTCTTCAATGCCTCTTTTATATCTTCTTCCACTTTCTCCGAGGTCTGCCTTTTGGTCTTTTACCTTGTGCTTTAGCACTGTATACTGATTTAGCTATTCTATTGTCATTCATTCTATTTACATGCCAAAACCATCTTAATTGATTTATTTCTATCTTAGTTTTTATGCCATCTGCTTTGATTTGATCTCTTATTGTTGTGTTTCTGATTTTCTTTCTTTTTAGTTTTCCCTACTACTCTTCTTAGATATGTTATTTCAGCTGCCTGTACTCTACTGTATTCTCTACTGTCTAAGGTCCCAGTTTCACTGCCATGGAGGAGAGTAGGACAATAAACTGTGTTGTATACTGCCATTTTGGTTTTTGTTGAAAATTCTTATTTACCTACAAATGCCTTTCCTAGATGGTTATATATTGCACTTGCCTTTTGGATTCTCTGGCTGATTTCTTCTCTTAGTTTTCCCTTAGAGTTAATCATTACTCCTAGGTAATTGTAGCTGCAAACTTATTCTAAATTCTCCTTGCCCAATTTATGATTTGTGTTTTAGCTTCCCTAGTTACTAGCATTGTTTTGGTTTTCTTTGCATTTACTCTCATTCCTCTTTTATTTAGTTCATTGTTCATAATGTTAATATTCGACTGAAGGTCACTTTCTGATTTCCAAACACAACTAAATCATCGGCAAATTTTTGAGGATATATTTACTGGTTTGAGCTCCATAAATTTGATAAACAAAGAAGGATTTAGGACACAACCCTGTCTTACCCCTATATCTAGATTAAATTCTGCAGATATATTTCCAGCTACTCTCACTGAACATGTTGGTTTATTGTAAAAACTTTTAATGGCTTCTATTAAATTTTCTCTACATTGTGTTCTTTTAAGGAATACCTCACAGTGTCAAATGGCTTTTCTAGATCTATAAAACACAGGTGCAAGTCAATGTTTCTCTCAAGGAATTTTTCTATTATTTGTCTAATTGTAAATATGTGGTCTTGTACACTTCTTCTGGTCCAAATCCACTCTGATGTTCTTCAATCTGATCATCTACTCTTTTCTTTAGTCTCATTTTCCAGTATCCTGGCATACACTTTTCCTGGTACGCTAAGTAGTGATATCTCTCTATAGTTTGAGCATTCCATAGTTGCTCCTTTCTTATGTATTGGTACTACCGTTCCTTTTTCCATTTGTCTGGCACCTGTTTGGACTTCCATGCTTGTTGGCATATGCATGTAGTAGTTTGTTTGCCTCTCTCCCTTGTTTTTAATTATTTCTGGATAAACTTGATCTGCTTCTGGGGCTTTTCCTAATTTCACTTTTCTTATAGCTCTTTGGATTTCTTCCATTGATATATCTACATCTTCAGCTGTCTCCTCTGGATCATTTGTTACTCTTACTAATTGATCTTTACTCCTTGTTTCATATGTTCTGGAGGGATTATGTAATTGTTGAAAATACTTTCTCCACGCTTCCATGATTTCGCTGTCTTCTTTCATTATTTCTCCTTTGGCATTCTTAATTTGTTGTATTGGACCTGCTTTGGTCTTTCTCATGCTCTTCATTGCTCCTCAAAACAGCTTTTGATTTCCTTGATAGTTTTCTTGAAGTCTTTGTCCAAACTCTTCCCATTGTTCCTGTTTTGTTTTCCTCTCTTCCTCTTTGGCGATAGTTCTTTTATTCACGTAATCTATCCTATCCTCTGGTCTCTTTGTTTGCAAGTATTTCTTCCAGGCATCCTTCTTTTCTTTGATCTTAGTTTTGACATTCTCATTTTACCATGCTGTTCTTTTCCTATCTCCTTTAATTTGTTTCCTACCACAGACCTCTTCAGTACAACTAAGGAGTGTTTCTTTATATATTTGTCACTTTTCTTCTATTGTGCTATCCTTCAAATTCATCTGTCTTTCACTGATATATCTTTTTATCCTAGATTGGTATACCTGTTTTACCACTGGTTTATTTAGTTCCTCTATTTTGAGTAAAGTAGATTCCTTCTCTTTCCTTTTCTGTTTGTTTTCTTCAGTCAGTAATCTCATTTTGGCAATCACTAAATGATGATAACTAAATATTTCTGTTCCTCTTTCTACTCTTGCATCCAATGTACTGTAAAAAAGGCTGCTAACTATCATGTAGTCTATGATTGACTTTTCACACCTGTCTTCATTTACTCTAGTATATTTGTGGATATCTTTATGAGGAAAAAGATGTTGGCTATTTTCTTGTTATTCTTTAGGCAAAAATCTATTAGTCTCTCTCCATTTGGAGAAGTTGTTGTCTCTCCTTCTTTACCTATTACTCCTCCTGACGTTTCTACATTGTTGCCTACTCTAGCGTTTAAATCTCCTAAAAGCATTAGTTCCTGTTTGGGTTTAAGATTCTCTGCAGTTATTTGTAAATCGTTTTAGAAGATATCTTTTTCTTCTTTAGTTGTGCTTCGCTTGGTCCATAAGCTATTAATAATTTAATTTCTCGTCTTTTTGGTTTAATATTTACCTCTAATAGCCTTGGACTTATAAATTTCCAACTTTCGAGTAGCTTTTCATGTCTTTTATGCACTAGGAGGCCTACTCCTGCTCTAGTTCTATCTTTGACATCTACTCCTGAGAAGATTAAAATATGATTCGGTCCTACATTTTCTATTCCTTGCCTTTTTTCTATTTTTCTGTAATGGCCAAAATGTCTACATTGAATTTTTCCATTTCTTCAACTAATTCTAACTGTTTTCCATTTATTACCCTAACGTTCCATGTTTCAAAATCACAGTCCTTATTCGTTTCCAAGTTCGTCTTGAAAGATCAAGCCAGTCGTATTATATTTATTTCTCTGAATCTGTTTTGGTTTTGGATAAGCAGAGGATTAGCCCACTGTACCCTAGGTAGATGGTGGGGCTGCCACCTTGAGGCCCCCTACCAGGCCTTGTTATTTTCTGTCAGGGTTAACTCCCTTAGCCTTTAGTCATTCAAGACCGGCCCGCAAGGCAGCAGGTTGTTTTCTGTCAGGGTGAACTCCTTAGCCTTTGGTCGACCAAGACCCGCCTGCAAGGCAGCCAAGAGACTCGTGGAGGGCAGGATCATCTACAGGTGCTTAGCTGTCCACTGCCCGGTAATTGCACCAGCAACATTTTAAATTTTGGAAGATAAATTCTAAGAAATTAAGCCAGCAAGAATTCCCTGCATTACCTGAATGAAAATTGTTCAAATTTTCAGGTCCTCTAACAGTAACAGTACACACTAGTTGTACTCCCCGCTCTCCACATTTAATTCTCAAATTAAAAAGGCCACATACCAGCAAATCAGCAACATAGTGCTGTGGTGGTACACGTCTTGGTTGTTTTTCTTGCGTAAGATGAAGAAGGTCTTTTGACGTTGGTGTTATAGCATGTTGATAAAGCCAAGGAAATGATTAGATGATACATCAAGGAGGATAGTGATAAAGATTATTATTCATATTATTCTGTCTAATGAGAAGAAACATATGAGAAGGAGAACTAGACCGACAGACAGAGACAGAGACATGCAAAACAGACAGACTAACAGAAACAGAGACATCGACAGACCATACAAATTGAAAAACAGACAGACAGAGACAGCCAAACAGAGACAGAGAGAAAGGGAGGCAATTTGTTTGTTTCATTGGAATTACAATGTCATCTGTAGATGGATTACTCACTATGATTAAAAAGCCAGCGTAACCTCAATTAATTACTGATTCGATCTAATAATCCTACGATATCACCCATATCCGATACAGCGGTGTCTGAGTTAACTGCAGTCAAAGCTTTATTTAGTTTTACGATTACAATAAAAGGGGAAATCATAATTCACCATTGTCTCCGGGCATGCTTGTTTACTGTAAAGTTGTAATATCTTAAGGAAAATATACGTGAAGAAGTAAGAAGAAATATTTATGGAAATTTCGATGCATAAATAAATATCATTTAAGTATGTACGGCAGCTCGTTCATTACTACTTACCGTGTCCAGCAATTCAATGACCTTTGAAAAGAAGTACCACCACGCAGCATTGGCCTCCTGAGGAGTGGAATAACTTTGAGTTAGGATATTGATATTTTATTTTTGACTTTGTTAGTTCCCCTTATACAGTCTAAGCTAGCCTGTTGGCGCCTGTCGATTTGGGTCGGCTTTATGTCAAATCAAAAGTTGTAATTTTGCTGCCCTTGTAGACTGGCCGACTAATGTGAATTTATGAAGCCATCAATGTAACTTTTAATCCCAAAATGAACTTGGAATTAAATGACCTGCTGTGGATATAATTATGATGTAAAAGTTAATGAGTCTGTCTTTGTGCGGATATGGTCTATAAATATATCTTCATCTTTGTTAAGGCGTCATTTTACTATAAACTAGAAGAAATTAAGAAATGAAACAGTACAGAAGCATTAAAGATTTAACTCAAGTAAGCTTCTAACAACACGAGTGTAGGTAACGTAAAGAGGCATGCAACAATGGGGAAAAACGTATAGTAGAAGCAAAACTAAAGGACAAGAGAGGGAGATTTTGTTAAAGCTTTGATTTGATTTACCCACATCCACAACTAAGGTGATCTCGGGGTTTTGGTAGGATTTAAAATTTTCCAGGGAATGCCCTGTAAACAGCTAAGGGGGGTCTTTAACGTGCACAGAGTGTTGTGATCTGCACATGGGACCTCCTTTATCGCCCGCTCTGTCAGGACTAGGTGTCGAAAAGAAATCCAGAATTTTTCAACCGTTGTGGAGGCTCGAACCCACTACCTATGGATTGAGAGGCCGACGCCTACCTCTGTATTAATGTAGTCCTTTCAGAGAGGAGAGAAAACAAATAATATACAGATGGGAAAAGACAGTCCATACTGGCTGGACCATGACAGTTGTAATAGAGGCTGGAAGAATGGCTATATCTACAACTGTGGGACTTTCGGCCCGATGTCCTCTTATGACACACTATAAATATATAATATTAAATACTGAGACTACATTAAAAATGGAACTCTTAAAACAACAATGTGCCCCCTCCCCCTCCTCTCTCCTCTCTCTCTCTCTCTCTCTCTCTCTCTCTCTCTCTCTCTCTCTCTCTCTCTCTCTCTCTCTCTCTCTCTCTCTCTCTCTCTCTCTCAAAATTTACACTAATGCAATATATGGTCGGCATGGCGGCGGGTAAGATTTACGGTAAGCACGTTAAATTTAAATATTCAAAAGAAATATGAAGGTCAAAATTTTGGGGAATCAGGGCACACTTTCAATGCAATGGCCACTTAGGATATCACCCATGATAGGCCCTTTCATCAACTTGACACCTACATCCAACCTGAATACGAGACCGTTACGCTACACCATACTAATCTGTATTACCACAGTCAATTCCACTGAAATGTAAGTCAATGGACCTACGTCATAGAGAAACACCAATCGCTTACGTAAGGGCGGAGGGCCAGTAAAATCGACACTATGCCTAAGCCCATTACGAGTCTGTGTGTGTGTCTGTGCGTAGGTAGGTGTGTGTGTGTGTGGGGGAGGTGTGTGTAAGGAGGTATGTGTTTATGTGTATGTATACGTGTGTGTGTGTGTGTGTGTGTGTGTGTGTGTGTGTGTGTGTGTGTGTGAACCTTGAAAGTTCAACGCAGGCGTAACGCTAATTTAATGCTAACCTGCGTTGTAACAATACACGTAAAATATTTACCCGAAGGCCAATTTCTGTTCTGTCGTAATTAACCGGCTGGCACAGAAAGCCGTAACTCTGAATGACAGCACAAGCTACCATCTGAAAATAATGAGACAATATTAAAGAATTAAAGACGTGGTAAAACATAGTATTAATATTCTATTACTATGTTGTTATGTTGACGTCAACGTGAGAGTTAAGAAGGAGAGAGAGGAGAGGCGGGGGTATGTGCAGGGGGAGGTGGGGGATTGATTTGATATGATTTGATTTCACTCCACATCCACAACTAAGCGTGATCTTGGTAAGATTTTTAATTTTGCCAGGACCGGCGTGTGAACAACCAAGGGACCCTTAACGTGCACAGAGTGATGTGGTCTGCACACTTTTTTTTTAGTCCGTTTCCGATGGAAACAGGTGTCGATCGATATATCTGGACAAGGGGTGGGGGGATCGTAGTAGTCAATAATCATTTTTCAGCCTGCTAGGGCTTGAACCGACTTCTTATTTGGAGAGGCCGACACCTTGACTTCTTGACTACAGAGTCATCGCTGGGGGGAGGTGGTAATTTGCAAATCGTAAGAAGCGACAGCGGCCTGGAAGAAAACGCTTGAAGGGCAAAACGGAGATAAGTGAGCAGGGTCTCAAATTCTAACATGGGCGTGAACGAATTCAACTGGATTATTTGTACAGGCAGGTACCTACAGTTTGGCTTTAGAGAAAGAGAACGCTTCCTAGTTCGAGATAAGACTCTCAATAACCTTAAACTCACATAGAAGAATAAACAAAGAGGGAGGGTGGGGTGGGGGGGGACAGTGGGAGGAGAAATTATAGATGAAATATCAACGAATAGAATGGAAAAAATAAATAGTCTAACGTTCTAAGCTCTTTCAGTCTGATAAAGCTCCGCAATCGTCGCTTTAGGCAACTATAAGTAAAAGCAATATTTTGATTTTGCTTTGATCCTGTCCTCCCTTGGTGATCGAATTAGTTATGACATTGCTTACTGCGTTTGAAAATAAATAGTTATGGAATCGTGGATTCATCTCTTAATCAAGATTTGTCATCGATTAGCTACCCAGGATATCCTCAAAAAAATCGATCTGTTGAAGTCAAACAAACACGATGACATCCTAAATTAATGACAGTCACTTACTCTCCTGCTTCATATAATGCTCAGTGGGGACTACCATACGGATTTCGCTAATAATGTGTAAAACTAGTAAATAGAAAGGAAAGTTCGAACGTAAAATTTACTCCTTTTGTTTCCTTCAATAAATCAATCCACGCTGCATTTGATTGTAAATACAAATTGACATAAAATTAAACACGAATCTTAAAGATCGACTTGGATCAAAGCTGACTGAAAGACGATATCACATTTATCATTTATTGGTCTACATGCCAAGTTGTACTGTGTGTGTGTGTGTGTGTAAAATGAATGTGTCTACCCATATAAACAAAGAACAATACAATACTAAGTAAACGCTCCATTGTGAGACAAGAGAAGCGAGTGGCGCCACACTACATACATTTTTACGTTCACATTCATAAATCTATTCTTATTCTTAAATGGGACTTGGGTCATTCGAGCGCCCTTGGAACGGCGACAAAATCGCTAAGACCTCAGCTGGCTTCGGGGCCAGTTGTGACTCCCTGCGGCTTAATCTACATTCAGCGATCGGGTGAGCCCCATTGATTACATTGGGTAAGACAGGGGCTACCCTACCAATGCCGAAGCTCGCTTAGATCCCTCTCGAGCAGATTTACTGTTAGTCATTGAGGGTTTAGTTGGAACACTCCGCCATTGATTGGGCTGAGCTCTCATGAAAATGTTCTATTAACAGGTCTATGTTCATTGCATTATATTACAATTGTGTGTGTGTGTTTATTCTCCAAGTTTACGTTGTTGCTTGAAGAACGATTACGCCCGCAACGTCACATATTATAGGTATGTCCTCTCTGTTTACGTGAATGTTATTCTTATAGCTTCCTTCACTCTGGCACTGCGTTGCATCTTATACCAATGTCTACTGTAAACAAAACGGAGACACGTGCAGCGTAGTGTTATTTTTGTTTGGTGTGAAATAGTGTGCCTATGCAGTATAATGCAAGGCGTCGCAAAGGCTTAAAACCGCTTACAGTAAGAAGGCAGTCAATGAATGGTCGACGTAAACAGCCATTATAATTATCCTCCTTAATGGCCACAGGGAAAGAACGTGGTAAGACGTTCATGTAATTGATGTTTTCTTCAGTGGTCGTCAAGTGGACTGGAAGTCGTCACCACGTCGTCAGTCTCATCCGGACAGAAATCAAAGGGCAAGCTATCGTGTGAATAAATCAACGATCTAGTCATTACGGTCAAGACGTTCTGATTGAGAGCTGAATGAATAAATGGCTGACACAATGAAATTAAAGACCGTTTACTGTTTACATGTAAAATGGTCTGGATTTGGATTTGGATTATTAAGTTGCAATAGGCAACATTTGCCTCCCCCATCTATGCAAATTCTCGAATACAATATAGATATAACAGTCACAAAATCATACATCCATAGAACAACTAGGGAGCGTAGTTAGCTCGGTTGGTAGCACGCTTTCTTTCATGGCAAGGCGATGGGTGCCGACGCAGAGGTCGCGGGTTCGATTCCCATGGTGGCCACGATTTGTTTCTGTCTATGCCTTGTATTTGTTCGTATTTGTTCCTGTGGGGCTTTCATATTATCTTGTGTCATTACCTTCACTTCTGTCATAAGAAATTACTTCACGTGCTTATTCAATAATTATTTATCTTGACCATAGCTTGTCCTGAAAGTAACCTTCTGGGTGGCAGGTCAATAATTGAAGAACTTTCGCTTGCTTAGCTATCAGCACTCGAGACGATAGCGTTTACAAAAATGCCCTGCATTCATCTTCGTGGTCTGCCCACTACCCACTCGGGCTTCCACTCATACTCATACTCATACTCATACTCATACTCATACTCATACCTTCTAGAACGATCTTCTCAGCAAGTCGTGCCTTTTCAAGGGATCACAATTTGGAGTTGTTTTGTGCTGTTGTTGTTTTGTATGTAGTTGGGTTGTTGTTGAATTATCATTGAGGTGGGGGGGTGATTTGAGGGGGTTTCTGTGGGTTTTGTTGGGTGGGGGCTGAAGGGGGCGGGGGAGTTTTTGTTGTTTTTTGTTTGTTGTAAACAAAAATTATTGTTTTGGGTTTCTTATTTGGTGTGGGAGGGGGGGGGGTTGCTGTTTTTCATGGTGTGAAGCAGCTGGAATTTCTAAAATGATACACTCTCTAACAATTCCTCATTTGTAACTTTGTCCACTCTATTTGTTCCCCCGACATGAAATAATAACATTAGGAACTTAAAATCACACTCACAACCACACATCAAAATTCATGCTTTGGTTAGTAACTAATTTTAGAGACGCATATCATCATCAGCGTCCATGGCAAGAAAAATGACCACTACACAAATTAACAGAAGGGCTACTTACTTCGTAAAAATACATAGGCCGATAATATTACGAGAGCAAAGTTGTAGACGACCAATAGAGCTGACACGTCGAAGGGGGCTCTCTTTCCATAAAAGCTGGGCCATACTGAACCATGAGTAAGTAAAGGAATACTAAAGAAACCACGCTACCTAGGTTGTTCATTAACAGCCAGTCTGCGACCCGGGATCTGCGGGGAAAAATAATTTATTACAGATAATAAGTGCACATTTCTCTATATTAAAGCAGGAAAAAGAGAGTAATAATTGATGTTTCATTCATAACAAGTTGGCAGAACTGGCTAGCGCTCTGTCTCCGTCTCCCTCTCCGTTTCCGTCTCCCTCTCCTTCTATCACTCTCCCTCTACCTCTCTCTTTCTCTCTCTCTTTCTCTCTCTCTCTCTGTCTGTCTGTCTGTCTGTCTGTCTGTCTGTCTGTCTGTCTCTCTGTCTGTCTGTCTGTCTGTCTGTCTGTCTGTCTGTCTGTCTGTCTGTCTGTCTGTCTGTCTGTCTGTCTGTCTGTCTGTCTCTCTCTCTCTCTCTCTCTCTCTCTCTCTCTCTCTCTCTCTCTCTCTCTCTCTCTTCTCTCTCTCTCTCTCTCTCTCTCTCTCTCTCTCTCTCTCTCTCTCTCTCTCTCTCTCTCTCTCTCTCTCTCTCTCTTACTTGTCATCAACATAATTTCCTTTTCACCCTATATCAGGGTATATGCCATCAACAACAGACTTCCACGTATTCCTATCTCGGGAAATTATTGGTAAGTCCCTCGACTCTCCAAGTCATTCTCCACTAGCCTTCTACAGGTCAATCGTGGCCTACCCCTAATCCTCTGCCCTGGAAGGGCATGTCTTGTAGTCCGTCTCTGGGGTTTTTCTGAAGGTGCGGTCTAACCATCTCCATCTCAACTGTCCTGTTTTTCCTCTGCTATTGGTTTCTGTGCTGTTTTTCCCCAGAGTGTTTCATTTTGAATTTTACCTGACCACTGAATCCACAGTATTTTCCTAAGGCAAATGTTGACAAAGCTCTGAAGTTTTCTACTCCAGATCTTAGAGGGCTCTTGGTCTCATACCCATGTAACAATACTGATTTTACATGCTGGTTAAAACAAAAAATATCTAGACATCACTTGAATTGTCCGGGAATATAAAGAAGAAATGAAGAAGAAAGATTTATTTTTAAAAAACAAGTGAAAGAGAGACGTGGAAAGAGAGAGAGGGAGAGAGAGAGAGAGAGAGAGAGAGAGAGAGAGAGAGAGAGAGAGAGAGAGAGAGAGAGAGAGAGAGAGAGAGAGAGAGAGAGAGAGAGAGAGAGAGATAGAGAGAGAGATAGAGAGAGAGATAGAAGAGAGAAAGAGAGGTGAGAGAGAGAGAGAGAGAGAGAGAGAGAGAGAGAGAGAGAGAGAGAGAGAGAGAGAGAGAGGAGAGAGAGAGTGAGGGAAGGAGGGAGGGAGGGACAGAGAGTGAGAGAGAAAGAGGTTTATTTCTTTTGAATTTACACTGTCCACCTGTGGTGATCTCAAGTTGAATTAAGAGGAAACAGAAATGAAAAACACGTGAATGTGTTACAGGAAAGAGTAGGACCTATCATAATCAGCCGCCTACTGCCCACCAGGCAGATAGACAAAGATAGACAGATATCAAAGAAGACAGATAGGTGACAAAACAGACAAGGATACGACGCAAACAGACAGACACAGACACATATAGACAGATATCAAACAAGACAGACATGTGACAAACAGACAAGGAGACGAGGCAAACAGACGAATAGACAAGGTGGACAGCTTTCAATGAAGATAGACAGACATAACAGACAGACAGACAAGACAGAGAGATGACAAACATACGAGGACACGAGGCAAAGAGACAGACAGACAAAGATAGAATATATTAAACAAGACATACATACAGACAGACGTGACAGATATAAACACAAGACAGACATATGACAAACAGACAAGGAGACGAGGCCAACAGACAGACAGACCAACAGACAGAGAGACAATCAATAAGAGATACCAACTGACTGAAAATGAGACAAATAAGATAAACAGAATGGAGTGGTGACAGTGAGACAAGTTGCCACTGGATCAAACCTGACATTATAACGCCGATCACCACAGATTTATTTGTAAAAAAATAGCGGTCTAAGCTGTGCGCATGTGCGCGTGCACACCAAGGAGAAAAGATGCACACAGTTGATAAATTATGTCTGCGTACATGAATATAAAACAAAACGATTTTCTTGTCTTACGTTCATTCTCATACACAGAGTGCACACAATTTTTTCGTCAAACTTGGCACAACACCAAAAAATGTGTGCTATCAGACTAGAAAAACAAAATAGAGAGAACATTGGCGTTTCAACAATACATAATAGATCTAGCTTTCTTACCTCCATCGAGGACATCACTTCGGGTGAGATTATATTCTCTATTCATTCAGAATTTACAATGACCTCCATGATATGCTTTTTGATATGATATTATGCTAATCCCTGAAACTTGTGGCTCAAATATGGGTGGATAACCAGTTACTTTCTCTCTGCAATTAGTGCCTCGGTTGCCCTGGAATGAAACAAAGAAGATAATATACATAATTGTAATGGCTAACGGGACAGTTGGATCTGCCCTATAGCAAATAAATAAAGATCCTAGAAGCATATACGACCCATAGAACAAAGCTTATCTTGGGCTCTACGACCCATAGAACCAAAGCTTATCTTGGGCTCTACGGCCCATAAAACCAAAGCTTATCTTGCCTACGACCCAAAGAACCAAAGCTTTATCTTGGACTCTACGACCCATAGAACCAAAGCTATCTTGGGGCTCTACGCCCCATAGAACCAAAGTTTATCTTGGGCTCTACGGCCCATAGAACCAAAGCTTATCTGGGCTCTATGGCCCATAGAACCACAAAGCTTATCTTGGGCTCTACGGCCCATAGAACCAAAACTTATCTTGAGCTCCATGGCGTGAAGCGAACGGTTGGTGATAATAATCATCTCCTCAACAGCACGCTGGTTTGTCGCACATCTTTACTCCCAAGCTGGACGCTCTTTGATTTGATTTGATTTGCCCACATCCACAACTAAGGTGATCTCGGAGTTTTTAGAAAAAAATAAAATTTTGCCCGGCTGCCCTGTAAGCAGTCAAAAGGATCTTAACGTGCAATTAAGAGGTGTTGTGATCTGCACCCGGGCTTCGCTTTTTATCGTCCGTCTCCGATGGGATTAGGTGTCGATCACCTACCTGGACCAGGGGGGGGGGATATATTATACTTGAAAAAACTTGAGAACTTTTTTTCAGCCGTTGGCGGGCATGGACGAACGCCCTTTTGGTTGAGATGCCGACACTTTGCCTCTGGACTACCGACCCCCAAGCTGGTGCTGGGATCCATTTGCACCCCTCCCAACCGACAGCGTAACCCTCAGGCTACCGGCACACTCTTCTCTAAAAGGGCGTCGCTAATAAGGAACCAATGTCTGCTGTGGAAATACAGAAGTAGGTCATTCACTAGACTACTTGATGTCAATTCAATAAAAAGCAGTAATTTAGTGGAGA
>JAXRKP010000253.1:222500-230000 GCA_037039925.1 Doris montereyensis | reverse complement strand
ATTATTATCATTACCACTATTATATTATTATTATTATCATTATCATTATCATTATTATTATCATTAGTATTATTATCATTATTATTATTATTATTATTATTATTATATTATTATTATTATTATTATTTTTATTATTATTATTATTATCATTAATATTATTATTATTATCATTAATATAATTATTACTATTATTATTATTATTATTATTATTATTATATTATTATCACTATTATTATTATTACTATTATAATAATATTGTCTTTATTATTATTATCATCATCATCATCATCATCATCATCATCATCATCATCATCATCATCATCATCCTTATTATTATTATTATTATTATTATATTATTATTATTATTATTATTATTGTTGTTGTTATTATTATAATTATTACTATTATTATTATTATTATTATTACTATTGTTATTACAATTATTATTCTTATTATTACTTTTATTATTATTACTATTATAATAATATTATCATTATTATTATCATTATTATTATATTATTATTATTACTATTATTAGTAGTAGTATTATTATTATTACTATTATTATTACTATTATTATCATTATTATTATATTATTGTTATTATTATTATTATTATACTATTATTATTATTATTATTACTATTATTATTATTACTATTATTAAAGAAGCCTCAAACACAAAAAAGGGTTGTCAATAAATGAAAAAAAATAAGTATCGTAGGTGGTATTTAACAAGTAAGAAACGCCACATGTGAACAGGCAGTACCATATCAATTGATAATGTGATTGTAAGCCTAAAAATAATACATTTTGAAAAGAAAACAAATCAATCACATGAAATATTAATTCCATTTGAGAGAAGGGCTTTGGGGGAAAAGAGGGGGTGGGGACCATATGCTACATTTTAATCTAAACCAGTGATTCTTAAACTATCTGATGGCTGACCAGGAGTTGTTGTTTTTTTTTATTATTTTTTTTTATCAATGTGCCAGGGACGGGTGAGCGAAAGAAGCCAATTTAGCATAGTAAAAATAAAATCGGCCAGATCTTTCTCTCCAGGTACCGCCACCAGTACGAGTGCGTGTACCATACTGTGGGTAACAACACTGACTTAATGGCCTAAACCACAGTGACTTTACATCGAAAAAATACGAATAACGACTCTACGACATAGATCTACCTTCATGAGTTCAATTTGAAAGAACATAAATCCATTTCGGAAAGTGTGAATTCCCAATAATATGGCGGCATAGTCTAGGGACGTCCGACGCGTGAAGGATAATTTTGTCAATGGTTTTATGGTGGCAGCTTGTTACGTTGGAACAGCGGTAGTTGGTTTATCGACTCATCCTTATTATTATTATTATTATTATTATGTAACACGGGGTTTGCTGGGCTGGGCGGGAAGGGTGTGGGGAAAGGGGGGGGGGACTATCAGTGATAGCCGTGGGCAGTTCATTATTTTTGTTCAAGCCAATAGTAGGCTAACTGCTCTTTTGTGTGAAGAGCAAGGTGAAGGTCCAAACCCATCACACAAGTGGTCAGTGGTTCGTTAATGATCATTTTTATAATTACCCCCCATAACACTGGCGTCAAGTCAATGATGCACTGTCAAGAAATGAATGTCTATAGACTTACTATAGATTTACTATAATATCATAATTATCGAGCTTAGGGGCCGTCCTCTCGATCGTCGTCATTTTAAGTAGGTCTAATCATCAATTTAATGAAACCATAACGTTTGGTTGTTAAATCGTTTCATTGACATTTACCCCGCTCATGATATTGGGTGATCTCAGGGTGAATTAAGAGGTAACAGCAAGATGAAAGAGAGGAGAAAGGATGATATGAAAGAAGAAGGGCTTACTAACTTCCCCGCCAACCACCCACAGGAAACCATAACATGACGAGAGAAGCAGCCAGATAGGCTTGTTTTATCGACATGTATCCTATTCACCATTTGCTGTGATATCAGGGTGAATAAAGAAAAAAACAGAAAGATAAAAAGCATGTGAAAGAGTGAAAGGAAAGAAGTAAGACCTACTACTGCTAGTAGCGCCCACTGATCGCCTAAAAACGAATAGGATGAAATGATTTATTAAAGGAAAGGAAAGTTCATAGAAGACAAGAGAACATAGCAAGTTTTGTTTCATTGAACTTTACCCTGTCCACCATTGCGATGATCTCAGGGTGAATCAAGAAGAGACAGTAAGATGAAAGATAAGTGAAAGAAGGAAAAAGGAAAGAAATTGGATCTACCAGCACCTCCCGCCAACCGCCCGCACATAGCAAATAACGACAGAAAATACATCAAAACAACAATAAGATATTGGTCCTGGTGCATTGCGTCGTATAGCAATAAAAGACGTCTCTTTTTTTTAAAGGAGGGGGTGAAACCCGAGAATAATTAAAAGTGACTTATTTTTAAAGGGGCAGGGTGTGGTGAAACCCGAGAATAATTAAAAGTGACTTGTTTTTTTTTGAATTCCTGGAAGGTCAAATAATCCATAGAGCCGGAGTTTCTTCCGATTTCTATAGTGTGTAAAACGACACAGTCATGCCGCCACACTGTCGTAGTATGTTCTACCCACTCACATTGAATTAATTGGAATAGCAAAATGAAATACACTAACTCATTCCTTTTTCGAGTTTCTTCTGCTCCCTTATCCTGTGGTAGGTAAGATAAAATGAGTGCCTAGTCCTATCGGAGACAGACGATAATTTAGGAGATCCCGTGTGCCTTTGTGCATGTAAAAGAACCTTCGGTGGTTGGAAATCGAAAAGAGCAGGACACTCTGGTCGCCATACTGGCAAAATTGAATTCCTACCAAAAGGTATATATTTAGAAATACCCCTACAAACTCTTGTACCTCTAGGTACCTTATTGACCAGTTCACTACTCTGAATATATTATTATGTGAAGAGGCAAAGATCAGAGGAGAAGGAAGCGTGGCTGGGCATTCATACCTTCCTCGGAATAAAAATTAGAGGAGAAGTACCAGTGACGGCAACTGTTACTGGACCGTCAATAGTGACGGCAACTGTTACTGGATCGTCAATAGTGACGGCAACTGTTACTGGAATCGTCAATAGTGACGGCAACTGTTACTGGAATCTTCAATAGTGACGGCAACTGTTACTGGATCGTCAATAGTGACGGCAACTGTTACTGGAATCGTCAATAGTGACGGCAACTGTTACTGGAATCGTCAAAAGTGACAGTGACGGCAACTGTTACTGGATTGTCAATAGTGACGGCAACTGTTACTGGATCGTCAATAGTGACGGCAACTGTTACTGGATCGTCAATAGTGACGGCAACTGTTACTGGACCGTCAATAGTGACGGCAACTGTTACTGAATCGTCAATCGTCAATAGTGACGGCAACTATTACTGAATCGTCAATAGTGACGGCAACTTACCTGGACCGTCAACTGGAATCGTCAATAGTGACGGCAACTGTTCCTGGATCGTCATTAGTGACGGCAACTGTTCCTGGATCGTCAATAGTGACGGCAACTGTTATTGGAATCGTCAATAGTGACGGCAACTGTTACTGGAATCGTCAATAGTGACGGCAACTGTTACTGGAATCGTCAATAGTGACGGCAACTGTTACTGGATCGTCAACAGTGACGGCAACTGTTACTGAATCGTCAAAAGTGACGGCAACTGTTACTGAATCGTCAACAGTGACGGCAACTGTTACTGAATCGTCAATAGTGACGGCAACTGTTACTGAATCGTCAACAGTGACGGCAACTGTTACTGAATCGTCAACAGTGACGGCAACTGTTACTGGATCGTCAATAGTGACGATAACTGTTACTGGATCGTCAATAGTGAAGGCAACTGTTACTGGATCGTCAATAGTGACGGCAACTGTTACTGAATCGTCAATAGTGACGGCAACTGTTACTGAATCATCAATATGGACGTAAAAGACCACCTTTATAAATCCCAGAAGCATTACTGTCAGCACACCATGCTTTCCCATTTAACAAATAACTGTCAATCCAAAATGATTTTAAGGTGATATCCTGTTATTTTAAAAAAGTTAGTGCTAGTGCTGAGTTTTATGTCTATTGGCAGTTTGTCCCCATACGGTAATAGGGTAAAATGAGTAAAAATGATACGAAATGTTTCAAGATGAAAACATGAATGTTTGACAGCCTGGTCTAGTTGTTTGTGTGATATTATGTTTATGTTGATCTAATGGGACCCTGAGATCATCGCGTATAATGGACAGTGTAAATTACAAAGAAAAACTAAGGTGTAATGGGATACACAGTTGGCCATGTATAGCTTGAAAGAAAAGATTTCTTTTATTTCTGGCTCAATGTCCTTCTAAAGGATTCCACTGTGACTGATTCGTGTATGTTTTGATATTTCCTCTTGTGTGTATGTGTGTATGTGTGTGTGTGTGTGTGTGTGTGTGTAATAAATAGTTACAGAGAGGAGAGATGAACTATGGCATTCTTTAAAAGAACATAAAGTAGAGTAAACTTCAAGAGAAGGCATTACTAGTTTTTACAATAAACCAAAATGTGCAGTGAGAGTAGATGGAAATTTATCTAAAGAATTCGATGTAGGTGTAGGAGTTAAATAAGGCTGTATCGAAAGCATTCTTTTGTTTATCATATTTATAGATTCAGTCGTAAATGCATCCTCAAAAATGAAGAAATTGAAAGTAGGTACATGTATATGGATACCTAAGCCAGTAAATCTATCAACGATTTGATTTGCAAATGATTTAACTCCTATTTGGAAAATCAGCCAGTGACCTTCAGTATAATATCAACATGCTGAATAATGAGCTAAATAAAAGAGGAATGAAAGAAATTGCAAAGAAAACAAAAACAATGCTAGTAAATAACGAAACTAAAACACACATTCTTAAACTGGGCATAGAGACGTTCAAAGCTATTATTACCCTGGATTCATGATTTACTCAGAGGGAAAACTAAGGAAGAAATCAGAAAGAGAAAGGCAATGACAATATATAACTATCTAAGACATGCAATTATAGGTATGTATACAAAAATTGTCAACAAAAACCAAAATAGCAGTATACATCACAGTTATTGTCCTACTCTCTTCTATGACAATGAAACGTGGACCTTAGACAGTAAGGAATACAGTAGATTACACGCAGCTGAAATGCAATATCTAAGAAGAGTAGTAAGGAAAACTATAAGAAACAAAATCATAAACACAATGTTAAGAAATTGAACAAAAAGATGGCGTAAAAACTACGATGGGAATGAATTAACTCGGATGGTTTGGGCATGTATACAGAATGAATAAAAAGAGAATAGCTTAATCATATGCACTGCTTAAACCCAAGGTAAAAGACCAAAAGACAGACCTCGGAGAAGATAGGAAGAAGATATAAAAGAGGCACTAAAGCAAAACAATTGAACCTTCACAAAAAGAAAACAGAAAATGTTAGGACAGAGTAATCTGGAGAAAGCTCATTTCGGGCATCTTAACCCACACACTCAAAGGTAGAATGGAACTGATAAAGAAAGAAAGAATGAACAATATGCCATAATAAAGTACACTATGATATTAGGCTATATAATAAAGTGTAATTGATTTGATATAATAAAGCAAAGATGATATTATACACACATAATAAAGTAAATATGATATGATATAATAAAGCGCAATTGATATGATAAAATAAACAATATGAAAATATATGTTATAATGAAATAAAATATAATATAATTTAAAACTTCGAGTTACAGCCGTATAATTTGGATTCCTTATATAAATATCATGAACATAACATGTGTAGACAGACAGACAGACAGACAGACAGACAGACAGACGGGCAGACAGGCAGGCATACCGACATATAGCACCAAGACAAATGATCATGTCACCACAGTGTGGTGCCCTCTTCATAATCAAGCATTACGCGCGAACAAGGCGCTAATAATCAAGCGGTCATGTTGAAGTTAAACAAAAAGAAAAAAATTGCAATCCATAAATGATGATCTCCTAAACCGGGCACATCCAGATCAATTGAACAAGGCGCTTTCTTCGGAATAACAGACTTTTTTCCCACGACACACTGTCACATAGTTTTTTACTGAAATTGAGCGGCTATGTAACATGTTGAAGTTAAACAAAAAAAAAAAAATTGCAATCAACGTTAAGTCAAACTTGACACAACAATAACGGAAGTAAAGCAAAAGTAGTAAGAGATGACGACGTAAATTTACAAATTCTACAGAGTGAAAGAGTTCTGTAGTCGGGCACAGTTACAGACAGAGACAGAGTCCGATGATAATATATAAAGAACGAATCCTGCCTCTTATCAGACGTGTGACTAGCGAGTTATTGGCCTTACCGTTCTGATACACAGTGACCAACCTCTCTCGCTCTCGCTCTCTCTCTCTCTCTCTCTCTCTCTCTCTCTCTCTCTCTCTCTTTGTCTGTCTGTCTGTCTGTCGGTCGGTGTCTGTCTGTCTGTCTGTCTGTCTGTCTGTCTGTCTCTCTCTCTCTCTCTCTCTCTCTCTCTCTCTCTCTCTCTCTCTCTCTCTCTCTTCTCTCTCTCTCTCTCTCTTTTGTCTGTCTGTCTGTCTGTCTGTCTGTTCGTCCGTCTGTCGGTCGTAGCAGTGACGATAGTGGTAATGGTTCTTTACTGTGGCAGTCGTAGTGGTTTGTAGTAGTCTTTTTCAAAAATAAAGGGCAAATAGCGGAATTGTCTAATTTTCAGTAGGAAGAACAGCACAGTAGAAATGGATCTCCTTATTCTTCATACATTCGGATAACATAAAGTAAATTTCGCGTACGATAGCATTTATAATCGGTACATATGTCTCAATCAATGGGCAGAAAATCATTGCAGCTATAACCCCTAAAGGTGCAACTGATCCCGTACACCAACTTGACAGAAAGTCCCAGGTCACACTATTCAGACTCAGGACTGGGCACAAACCGTCTCCATCAACATATTATGTATCGCTAACTGAAAGTTGGGGAATCAGAAGGGTGTGAGTGTGGAACGTCCCACCAGAACACTGAACATATTCTTCAGCAGTGTCTGCTCCACATCAGAGAGAACAGCGATATGGCCGGGAGAGGCACCTCTGGAAGAAAAGCTCTAAGGCCCTATAGAGAGCATGTAAAAGACTATTCAATTCATGGAGACAATCCGCATCCTGATCTGACCCGCTGGCAGAGAGATCGAAGAAGAAGAAGAAAATCGGGACACCATACAGAGACTACAACGTGTATCAATTCTTGACAAACCCAGCAGCAGCAGCAGCACCTTCTTGACAAACCCACGCATGTTTTAACATCTTGCGAGATTAAGTCCGATACTCAGGATTGAGGGTAGAGTGATCAGGAATAGACTGGGAGTGTTTTCTAGACATGTGACGTAATGTGATTGCTCTCCTCGGAGTGCGTCTCTCTGTATTTCTTTTAATAGGTCATTCTACAGTATTTTCAATCGGTACCCATCTTCCTCCAACCCCCATAC
>JAXRKP010000253.1:212500-217500 GCA_037039925.1 Doris montereyensis | reverse complement strand
TTTTGGCCGAACTTCCCTGTAAACAGCCAAGGGATCTTTAACGTACACAGTACGTTGTGATCTGTACACGGGACCTCCTTTTTATCGTCCGTCTCCGATGAGACTTGGTGTCGGCTCACCTACATGGATCGGGGGGGGGGGGATTTCGCTCGAAAAAACTCGAGTTAATGTTTCAATCGTTTGCGGGGCTCAAACCCACTACCCTTTAGTTGAGAGACTGACACATTGCCTCCGGACTACAGAGTCCCCGGAAGGAGAAGAAGAAGAAGAAGAAGAAGAAGAAGAAGAAGAACAAGAACAAGAACAAGAACAAGAACAAGAACAAGAACAACAAGAACAAGAACAAGAACAAGAACAAGAACAAGAACAACAATTACAACAACAACAACAGTAACAACAACAACAGCAACCCAACAATAACAGCAACATAACCACAAAGACACCTTCAACAGTAACAACAACAAGGACAGCAACATCATCATAAACGATGTATGTATAATGGAAAACAGAAAAACGAATGTGATCCAGGCAAGGAACAGTAAGGCGGACAGTGGGAATACGAATGATTTGCCTCATTAAAATTTCCCCTGTCCACCGTATGCAGTGATCTCATGGTGGATTAAGAGAAAACAACTAGGGGAAAGAAAAGGAGAGAATTAAAGGAAAGAACTAGGACCTACCACGAGCCCCAGCTAACCGCCCACTGAATGCGGAATAACCAAGTAGTGGCAGGGAATGAGGCGTAAAGTGCACTGAGCATTACTTTAATAACGAAGTTTTGCCTGTTCAAAACAATTGTTTTCTGATTTCAAGTCTTACTTTATCTTTAATTTACATCATAGTTACAGGCAGCACGTATAGCAAAACAAAACAGATTTTAATCTGATTTGATTTTACCCACACCCTCGACTAAGGCTTTGGAGGTTTGTTGTTTATTTTGTTTTTGTTGGGAGGGGGGTCCCCGGATTGCCCTGTAAAGAGCCAAGTGATCTTTAACATGTACATAGTACTTTGACCAACAGACAGGATCTCCTTTTTATCGTTCGTCTCCGCAGGGGGCCAGCTGTTTACCCACCTACCTAAAAACAAACCTCAAGAAATCGTTTCAACCTGTCGGATACGAACCCACAACATGTTGGTTGAGAAGCTGTGACCTTGCCTGTGGACCACCGAGTTCTCCTAAGAAAAAAAATAATGAAAATAAGCGCCAAATCAAGATGGTTCATATCCTGCAGGAACAGAAGTGTGGATTACTTTCTTTCTTTTTTTCTCTCTTTTACAAAACATGTACTTTAATAACAATAGTTAAGCGTTAAGGACGACTTGTGGAATCGTATGGTGGCTAATGGCTAGCAGCAAAAGGGGAGAACTCACACGCTGATTTAGACCCAGTTTAAGGTGCCTTCTATTTTAAAACAAGCATGTCATTGTTATACCCCAGGTGATATCAAGTACGATTATTAGACCGAATCAGTGTTCGATAATGAGATCACGCGGGTAGGCAGGGATAATATCTGTTGAAAAACGCGGCTTATGTGCATGACAATTATTCTCAAAGATCGGAAAACATTTTTTTTTAAAATTTAATTAAACGTCACTTTTATTGGAAAAATTCCTCAAGTGAAAACGATCATGGGATACTTTAAAACCTACAAGCACATGCAAAATATGGTTGCTCTTAGGTACCTGGAAAAAGAACTTTGACACACAAAGAACGACCAACTCAGAATTATGTACATACATGGACATGTATATATGAATATCCTTTCTTTCTCATATTTCTTTGAGAAGCCCAGACATGATGGTTTTCGTTGGTAATGGCATTCTCTTTGAAATGCTTGTGAAGCCAGACGATAATTCGAGTACATGTATGTGGCCGAGGAGCTGCGCCATCTTGCTGAAACCACTGCAGCTGTTCTCGTGCCTGATGCCCTCCCCCCCTCTCCCCGAGTCGCCAGAGAGATCTCCAGAACGTCGAAATAATTATGCAATACCAATCCAATGTTACTGTTGCGTGTTCTTCGTTGTCATCCTTGAAACAGAGGGTCCAATTACTTATGCTCTATACAGAGGAGCTGTTTATCATAGTGATTCATGCAGTTGCTTTCTCTGTGTGCAGGATCTGACCAATAACAACAAAAAGCTCACCCACTGTACAATGATTTTTTATCCTCCGGCAGGCTATTTCATTCAAAGTCCTTCTCAACTCACTGGGGAATATACAGTAAATCAGACTGGTAGACTTTTCGTACTAATAATCTGACAAGATCTTTCTCTATTTATAGCTGGGTACTCATTCGTACCTGAGTCAAGTAAGGAAAGTAAAGTGAAAAATACCTGTCCTGAGAGTAAAGCGTTGTGAAAAAAAAAAGCAAATTTATACTTTCTTTTAAAGGCAACAAAATCATCTTCTTCGCCTTCATCATCGTCTTCTTTACATTCAGACTAATCTACTTTTAATCTCTAGCTGTAAGTAATAAATTTGCAAACATTAAACGAAGTATTTCAATAAAGCAATATGTTGTTATATATTTCTGATATGCCCTCTCGGTATTCACTGTAAACCCTTGAATATGGGAAGGGGGGGGGGTAACATTGTCCGCGAAATGTGTAGTTTTATAAAGGATTCTTTGCTAAATATTACGCTAAAATTGAACGACAAAATATTGACGTATTGCGACATGAGGCTTTAATTTTAAGTAAGGCTTCTCACACATCGACTTTATGCCGTCCGCCATGGTCTGATTGTGCATATTTTGAACATGAAACGACGTAATATAAGAGGTCTGATTGTGCACATTTTGAATATGAAACGATGTAATATAAAAGGCCTAAGTTTGCACATTTTGAATATGAAACGATGTAATATAAAAGGCCTAAGTTTGCACATTTTGAACATGAAACGATGTAATATAAAAGGCCTAAGTATGCACATTTTGAACATGAAACGGTGTAATATAAAAGGCCTAAGTTTGCACATTTTGAACATGAAATGATGTAATATAAAAGGCCTTAGTGTGCACATTTTGAATATGAAACGATGTAATATAAAAGGCCTAAGTTTGCACATTTTGAACATGAAACGATGTAATATAAAAGGCCTAAGTATGCACATTTTGAACATGAAACGATGTAATATAAGAGGCCTAAGTATGCACATTTTGAACATGAAACGATGTAATATAAAAGGCCTAAGTTTGCACATTTTGAATATGATACGATGTAATATAAAAGGCCTAAGTATGCACATTTTGAACATGAAACGATACAATATAAGAGAAGATATCAACAACAAAGCGTTGCCCATATGAAGTGACATCAACTGTTATAAACAGATTATTGCTTTTCTCACTTGCTTGATATTATGACCTAGTGATACAATTGGTTATAGAATAGCATTTTTTGTATAAGATATCACGGATTGTAGCCAGTGATATGTATGTTCATGCTAAATGATGATGTAGATAACAACGAAAAGACCAATGTGAACACGTCATGATCCAGGCTAAAGAACTACCGTATAAAACGTTAATCTCAAAAAAAAGATGATCCACGCGTGTATTTTTCTGTTGCTTGATTCAGTATAATTAGTTCACGTGAGGCAGTTTAGAGATGTTTTGTATACGTGATGTACATTCATGACATCATGTGTAAAGACATTCAGTGAGGCAAGGGGCATGTTGAAGGTGAAGGAATTGACATTAAATGATATTAAAGCCCCATAGGAACAAAGACGAGACAAATACAAGGAATAGACAGAAAAAAATCCTGGTACCTATGGGAATCGAACCCGCGACCTCGGCGTAGGAACCCATCGTCTCGCCATGAAAATAAAGCGTCGAACTAACTACACTCATAATATTATGTCAGGAGACTAACTCGGTTGGTAACACGCTTTCTTTTCGTGGCGAGGTAATGGGTGCCCATGCAGAGGTCGTGGGTTCGATCCCCATGGTGGCCAGGATTTTTTCTATCTATTCCTTGTATTTGTCTCGTCTTTGTTCTTATTAGGCTTTAATATCTTTCGATGTCATTTTCTTCCTTTCGACATGCCCCTTGCCTCACTGTTTGTCTTTGATACACATACTACAGTTTCATGACTCGTGTTACATACGTAATGCGGGTCAAATACCTCCAGACAGTTTACTGAGTTATACAATAGAGTTAAACGTTGTTTTTTTAAATATGCCAAATTCAGCCTTCGAGCGGGAATCACATATTAAGCAAATTAAGTAAGCTCCCACATGTGTACATCGATTGCATAACATACAAGTGTCGTAATTCGGGCTAATATCGCGTGGTTGAAGTTATAGAAAGAAAAACAATATAGTAACCTTTGATATTCAAGAATGTTCTCCACGAAGGAAGATCAGCATTGTGATATTGGTGTGATGTCAAATAGATAATAAAAAATCCTTGCATATGAAAAGTACTACAGTGCATACAGTAGTATAACATGCATATATATAAAGCTGATTTACTTTGAGCGCTCAGAACTACTGCACCCACGACCACCATATTTCGTTTGTAGGTTTCAAATAGCCTGCTTTAGGTTATTAGCGAATGAAATTTTGGATTAAATCAGTATTTGAATTGATTGGGAAAAGATTGTCTGCCTGCGATCGAGAAAACTCGTTAGTGTTACATATAGGCTACTAGATCTAGATCGAATTTCTCGATTTCCGGTCATTACAATAAAAAGCCTAGGTAACCTCAGTATTGAGAAGCAAATCGATCTAATTATCGTACTTGAAATCCCCTGCAGAGGTGTCTGTGTTCGCTACAGTCAAAGTTAGAGATACTCAGCTTTATGAAAAAAGAGAAATCATTATCCACCATTGTCTCCGGGAATGCCTGTTAATAATATAGACGGCTTTTGGGAGGAGAGGCATAATCCTAACTGTAGTTAGGTTTTTTGGTTGGTCTTGTCTACTTGTTTATTGTTACAATGTACTGTCGTCATAAAAATAAGCCACAAGATACGAAATCACTTAAAGACT